>SWLB01000212.1:0-100000 GCA_011114355.1 Carex littledalei | reverse complement strand
ACGATTTTTTTTTTTTATCTATGTGGGGACTCATATCACTGATTGAGCTTGACTCGGTTCGACTCGTTCTGGCACGAGTTGAATTCAATTAAGATTTGCTTAACTCGATTTGAGTCGTTAATTGACAGCCCTTGCCTCAATATACATAATCTCATGCACCGGCCCACTCACATTGAATTCATTGCGAAAGAAAAAATAATATAAATATATATCGTCCATTTTTTTAGCAATGATATATATATATAGAGCTGAGCTATGGTGAGTTGTGAAGTAAGAGATTATTTTTACTTCGCGCTCATATTTTCATTTTGAAAATTCAAATAACCGATCCGAACCGCTCAATATGTTCTAAATATTAAAATGTGTTTGGAGACTAAATTTTACATTTTTTGGAATTTGTTTACTATTTGTTAAGCCACTTTGAAAATCGCTGATCGGTGGTCCAGAAAATTTTACTGTTTTTTACTGTTAACAGTGGATCAGCGATTTTCAAAGTGGCTTAATAAATAGTAAAAAAATTCAAAAAAATGTAAAATTTAGTCTCCAAGCACATTTCAATATTTAGAACATGTTGAGCAGTTCGAATCGGTTGTTTGGATTTTCAAAATAAAAATATAATGTGAAGTAAAATATTATTTTACTTCACAACTCACCAAGTCTATTTCAATGTAAATAAGAGGTTGCTACAGTAAATAAGATCTTTAGAATTGTAGGTGGGCCCATAACTTGCTTGGTACGAAAACACAGCCAACGCACGGACAAAGGCACACAGCAATCAAATAATGGTTGTCGGTCCGTTCCTACCGAGATTTTTATTAATATTCAACATTAATTACGAAATATTAATTATACCAGCTTAGTTGGGTATTTTTAAAAATGTCTAAACTGGCAAAAAAAATAGCCGGTTGAATTAAAATTTAGAACAAGCCATTTTGGGTCATGGTTTTTTTTTAATATTTGTAAGATTATTTCTTTTGATATATAATTAGCATAATTATACTAAAATACGCTAAATTACTTAAAATTATGTTAAATTAACTAAATTACACTAAGAAACGATATCTTCGTTGAGAAGGCAAAAAACAACGACGAAACTTCAAACGGCCATAAAACGGCACTTGAGTGTCCGATTTCAGCAAATGACTACTTTTCGGAAAGCTTGCAAAAATATGCATGTGTCGGTGACAGATTTGCAGTTTTTTGAAATTCAAAATTTCCAAAAAACAAAGGGAAGAGCCTCAAAACTTGAGTTGAAGTTTCCGATTAAGATTTTCATTTCTATTTTTCGATCAAAGTAGCTCAGTAAATTGGTTATATAATGAACTTGTAGAATACCAATTTTTATTATTATTGGAATTTTTTATTATTTTTTATTATTTATGAAAGATGACACATGATGGCACAAAATCGGCCTAATTTAGCGTAATTTAGAGATATTCAGCGTATTTCAGTATAATTAGCGTAATTAGTGTAATTTAATATAATTTAGTATAATTTAGCGTAATTTAGCGTAATTCAGCGTATTTCAGTATAATTAGTGTAATTAGCGTAATTTAGTGTAATTTAGCGTAATTTAGCGTAATTTAGTTTAATTTAGCGTAATTTAGCTTAATTTAGCGTAATTGACTGTTTTTAGCGTAATTTAACATAATATCAAGTAATTTAGCGTATTTTAGTATAATTATGCTAATTATACATCAAAAGATGTAATCTAACAAACATTTCAAAAAAAAAAATTCTAACCGGACAAAAAAAGGTCAGTCCGAAATTTTAATCCAACCGGCCAAAAAATAACCGGTTTGAGCATTTTAAAAAATACCCAGTTAAGCTGGGTATAATTAAATTTCGTAATTAATTTTGGCTATTAATAAAAATGTTAGCCGTTCCTACCGCAATTTATGCCAAAAAAACAGGTTGTATTATTTAAATTTGAAGTGTCGAATTTAAAATGAAACGTCTAAAAATTGAAAGAGGTATATAATATTGTCACACCTCCGATTCGGAGGTGCGACAATTTCACCACGTACCTTTTACCATTCAATATTAATAACCTAAGTCATGAATCTTTTTATGCATTGACATTAGCATCTATTATTTTCCTACATCCCAATTTATTTACAATAATTATCTGACATTTTACAGTGAATGATGCTAGAGATATACTCTCTGCACCCTGTCAGATATAATAAGCCCAAATCTCATACCTTTAGGTGGCCCTGCTGTCAATTATAAACCCAAAAGCGTTTCTCTGTCTTCGTTTTATAAACCTGTGAATCCCACAAGGGGAAACGTGTGAGAAATAATAAATTATTTCTCAGTGCTAATTGCCACTGAAGTTATTTGATTTGAAGGAAATCCATATTTAAAATCTCCGCACAAGAAACTAACAGTTCATTTCATAATAACGAATGCAAATGCTCAATAATAGTATCCAATTGAACAACAACAATTACATAAATAAATAAATACGAACTCTAAGAATCTTATCAGAATAAATGGTTTGGGTCAAAATCTTTTAAACCATCAAGTCTAGTAACGTTTGGTTTCTTAACTTTACAATTTATAGTCTGGTAACACTGACAGATACAATAACATGTATATGTCGTGTTATGGCTTATACTGTTCTAACTATCCTGATAATTTGTTAACAGAAACAATACATAATCAATATCTCAATACTATCATTATCGGAAAGAAAATCAATGACAAGACAGTTCTAACTATCCTGACAATTGGTTAACAGAAACAATACGAAATCAATATCACAATACTGTCATTATCAGAAAGAAAATCATTGATAAGACAGTTAACACAGTTCATTACTCTTACAGTCACAATTCATATTTATTCAGTATCCCCTACCCAACCGGTACTGGGTTCAGTTGGGGCCATTCACCATATGCGCATAAGGGTCCTGGAGTAAAGTCTAGTAGCTAGCTAGACTTTACCATATATTAATCTTTTTTTTCCACTATATGGAGGTTCAAGGATTACAGTATTCAATATTCACTCAATTCAATCACTGTGGTTTCAATCAATCAGATTTCAATAAGAATCAACCAATCGATAAACAATATCAACATGACAGTCAACAGTCTTACCTGTAATTCAGTTCCAATTGTATTGGGCTATGCATATGATGCAACAGTTCAATCAATGCAGTCAATCAAATATTCAAAATGCACAGCGAGCTACAATTTAATTCCTAGTCATGAACCTCAGACTAATCCAATAACCGCGCACCTGATATCATAGGGCAACAGGTGAGGTCCGCTAACATTTGTTCTTCAATGTTTAAATCCCAATGATTCATATATTAAGCTCTATTCAATATATATGATAAAACATTCATTAGCGTTTGACTTAGGGTCATATAGTGCTTCATTATATCAAGCCATACATATAGTTAATCACATATATAATCATCCGAAATCATTTGTTTAACTAATAACAGTACCCACTTTAATTAATGATATCATTTACCAAGTATTCTATCATTTTCTTAATCCCTTAATTTATATTTATTTCAATCCAATAATCCTAAATCAAGTCCAACAAATCCACTCTAAATTCATTTATTTAATCCAATAGTCTATATATGTCTAATAAGTCATAATCCAAATCATTTAAATTCAAATAGTTAAAATCTAAAACAGTCCAATAGCGTAATAAATCAAGATTCAAATCTAACAGTCAAGTTTCAATTTATTTTCATTCATTTTTAGTTTAGGCCAAGTCCACTTTACTCTTCCACAAAATATTCAATTTTCTAAACCAAATCCGAAAGCCTAGCATATTAATTGATTTACTTCTTTTTCATTTAAATTTATAATCATCTGGAGTTTTCGTAAGTTTTCCATTTTTCCCCTTTAACCCCTCTGACAAAGAGATATTACTCAAACGATGAACTGCTAAGATGATCTACATAACATAGTATGTGCTTGCTTACTCGAAATCCATTACAGTTTATCAAACCATAGACCCGATAAGACACGAAACCACAATCAAGAGGAAAGAGAAGATTACCCAATAACCATATAGCTCTTTGAGAGAAAGTACCACAACATAGCAATTAAATCTCAAGAACTTAACCAATCAAGAGGGAGAGAAATTCTCTATGATGTCTTGCGAAGAGAGGAGAAGGCCCACAAGGAAAGTAAGGGTTAAGCATCCTATACTAGTGGTTTGACACAACCCGCTCAGGGCTGTCCGAACCCGGTCCGCCCGTGCCCGATGCCCGAGGTACCCGTACCAGAGCCCGGGTATACCCGGGTAAACGGGTACGGGTTTCAAACGGGCAGGTTACCTATTTTTGGAAAATACCCGGGCTCACCCGTACCCGCAGTACCCGAACCCGCCTCGGGTATACCCGCACCCGTTTACCCGAACCCGTGCACCCGATACCCTTACCCGTGTACCCTTGTACCCGAACCCGAACCCGAACCCGTGATTGGACCCGCCTGGAGTGCTAGACCCGATTTGACAGTTACTGTAGCACTGTAGATTTTTGAAAAATTTTGAATCCAACGGCTCCAGTTACTATACTACTGTAGCAATCCGAATTCCCCCCCCCCCCCCCCCCCCCCAAATTTTCCTATAATACACCCCATTCTTCTCTCATTTTCACACCAAACTCACATTATTCTCAATCTAATTCTCAATTTCTCATACTCTCATTATTTTTTATTGTTCCCAAATTAATTTAATTATTAGAAAAAAAAATATAGTTGCAAATTTATTTTATTCCGCAAAGGCGTGAGATACGGTTGAGCAAGTTTATTTCATCCCACAAAGGCGCAAGATACGGTTGAGCAAGATTATTTCATCCAGCAAAGGCGCAAGTTTATTTCATCTCGTAAAGGTTAGATTAATTTTTAAAATAGATTAAATAAGTTAGATTTATTGTTAATTTTATTATAAATAGGTTAGATTAATTTTTAAATAGCTTAAAAATGTTAGAGTTAGTTTTATTATAAATAGGTTAGATTAATTTTAAAGTAGCTTAAATATGTTAGATTTATGGCAAATTCTTCTATGGGCATAAGGACCTATTTGTAAAATGAGCATATTTTCATTTTCAAAGTTTAAACAGTCGATCCGACCGTTCAACATTTTCTCCATATTACAATGTACTTGGAGGTCAAATTTTACATTTTTTTGAATTTTTTTACTATTTATTAAGATGAGTACAAAATTCAATGGTCTGAATTTGACTAGTTTTGTAAAATACTTAATAAATAGTAAACAAATTCAGAAAAATGTAAAATTTGACCTCCAAGTACATTCTAATATGGAGATAATGTTGAACGGTCGGATCGACTGTTTGAACGTTGAAAATAAAAATATACTCATTTTACAAATAAGTCCTTATGCCCATAGAAGCATCCCTCTAGATTTATTGTTAGTTTTATTATAAATAGGTTAGATTAATTTTTAAAGTAGCTTAAATATGTTAGATTTATTGTTAATTTTGTAGAATTGGTTTGATTTATTTCAAAATAGATTAGATTTATTTTTGAATAGGTTAGATTTATTTTTGAAATATGTTAGATTTATTTATAAATAGGTTAGATTTATTTTCAAAATACCTTAAATAGGTTAGATTTAATTTTTAATTCGGTTTATATTTTTAAGTAAGTTAAATTTTATTTTAAATAGGTTTTATTTGTGCTAAATAGGTTATATTTATTTTGAAATCGGTTTTTGAATAGGTTATTTATTTTAAATAGGTTATTTATATTAAAATTGGTTAGATTTATTTTAAAATTGGTTAGATTTATTTTTGAAATATGTGAGATTTATTTTTGAAATATGTGAGATTTTATTTGTAAGTAAGTTAGATTTAAATAAGTTCTATTTATTTTTAGAATAGGTTAGATTTATTTTAAAATATGTTAGATTTATTTTTGAATAGGTTAGATTAATTTTTGAAATATGTTAGGTTTATTTATAAATAGGTTGGATTTTTTTAGTAGGTTAGATTTTTCAAATAGGTTATATTTGATTTTTTAAATTCGGATCTAAATTAATAGGTTAGATTTAATTTTTTGAATAGGTTAGATTTTATTATTTGAATATGTTATATTTTATTTTTAAATAGGTTAGATTTTATTTTTTGAATATGTTATATTTTATTTTTAAAATTTTGATTATGTTATTTGATCATTTGAATATGTTAGATTTATTTTAAAATAGGTTAGATTTTATTTTTTAATTTCGGATTAATTTTTAAATATGTTAGATAAATAAGTTAGATTTACATTTTTTGAATATGTTAGATTTATATGTGAATATGTTAGATTTATATTTTGCTTGATAAATAAGTTAGATTTTTTAGATAAATAAGTTTGATTTATATTTTATTTTTGAATATGTTCGATTTGGTAGAGTTATTTTTTTGAATAAGTTAAATTTGTTAGAGTTATTTTTTTAAAATAGATTTTTAAAATAAGTTAGAACAAGTTGTATTTATTTTTTTAAATAGATTTTTGAATAAGTTAAATTTGTTAGAGTTATTTTTTTGAATAAGTTAAATTTGAATTAGAGTTATATTTTTCTTAAAATAGAGTTTTGAAATAGATTTTTTAAAATTAGAGTTATAATTTTTTCTTCAAATTAGAGTTAGATTTTTTTTTTGGTTCGGATCCCTGCTTGCTGCCTTGCGGCTTGTGTTGGGTTTTTTTTTTTTGTGTCGTTCGGATCCCTCTGTCACAGAGACAAAGGCTTGCTGCCTTGCGGCTTGTCTTGGTTTTTTTTTTTATTTACTTTAATTTAATTTAGATTTAATTTAATTTAGATTTAATTTAATTTAGATTTAATAGGTTTTTAATTTAAATTTAATTTAGATTTAATAGGTTTTTAATTATTTTCGGTTTTGAATTCTAAATAGGTTTCTAATAGGATTTTAATTATAAATTGGTTTTCAATAGGTTGGATTTATTATTTAATTTCGATTTTAACATTTAAATAGGTTATTATTTATTAATAGGTTATATTAATTCGGTTTTGAATAGGTTATATTGGATTTGAAACTTTGAATATGTTAGATAATTTAGATTTAATTTAGATTTAGATTTAATTTAGATTTACTTTAATTTAGATTTAATTTAGATTTATATTTAATTTATATTTATATTTAATTTAGAGTTATATTTAATTTATATTTATATTTAATTTAGATTTGAATTTTTAAAATTCTGATTTTTTTTTTTGGCACTTTGCCCGTTTGCCGCTGGCCGAATGGCCTCTGTGATTTTCAAATTTCAATATGGCTTGGCATTTGGCAAGGCCGAATGGCCTATGTGATTTTCATATAATTTAATTAACAAGTAAGTTAGATCAATTTAATTTAGAGTTAATTTAGATTTATATTTAATTTATATTTAATTTAATTTAGATTTAATAGGCTTTTAATTTAGATTTAATTTAGATTTAATTTAGATTTAGATTTAGATTTATTTTGAATATGTTAGATTTTATTTTTTAAATTCTTGTTAATTTTTAAATATGTTAAATAAGTAAGTTAGATAAATAAGTTAGATTTGTTAGATAAATATGTTGGATTTATATTCTATTTTTGAATATGTTGGATTTGGTAGACTTATTTATTTGAATAAGTTAAATTTGTTAGAGTTATTGTTGTAAAATAGATTTTTAAAATAAGTTAGAACAAGTTATATTTATTTTGAATTAGATTTATTTTTAAAATAAGGTACATTTATTTTTTTGAATAGGTTTAAAAGATGACATCTCCTAATCACGAGTCGGTAGAGAAATTTCAAGCGAGAATGTCACAAGAAATTTTTGGCCCACCTATGCCACCACCTAATTATCTACAAAATTATCCACAAAATTATCCACAAAATTATCAAAGAAGGGATCAAACGCTAGATTTAAATTATCAACAACCCCCCCAAATTTATGCACCGTATTATACTTCAAACGATCCAAACATGTATATTCCACAAGAAACACATCAACCGACACCACCATATGCATATGGAGGCACTTCTTCTGTAGCATCGAGTCAAGTCACCTCCCCTATAGAAGGTACTCCTTCGAGAAGTGTCACTGAAATTGAAGAAGAACCAATCCTTCCTCCGACAAGTGTCCCCCCAGAACAACAAGTGGTAAAGAAGACTAGAAGAGTTCCTGAATACAATCAGCCGTGGGTCAAATGGTACAAGGTGACCACAGATGAGAATGGCCACATGCAAACCCTTGAATGTAAGGTAAAAAATTGCAAGAAACCGTTTTTTGTGTATAAACAAAGTAGTGATATGACCAGCTTTAAAAGACATGTCGAAATGCACCAAAACAAGGGTGAGGTTCCAAGTGAAAATGTGGGACCGAGACAAATCCAAACCCTTATGAACGCAGATGGTACCAGAACCAACCCAAAATACGATGAATCAAGAATGCTTAGTGAATTGGCCCGGTACATTACCCACAAAGAACAACCAATAAGTATGGGTGGTTGCATGAGTTTTGCCCGGTTAGTCATTCGGGGGTGTGCTCAACCAATGTACAAGAGGATCCATCATAGAAAGATGGTTAGTGAAATTAAAAACCAGTTTACCAGAACAAAAGATGAGCTCCGAGCTATATTTGCATACCAACAAAATAATCTCAATTACCTCTGATATATGGACTGCCGGTAAACATGGCCTTGGGTACTCTTGTGTTACTGGCCATTGGATCGATGATCAGTGGGTATTACAAAAAAGGATATTAAGTTTTCGTGTGTTAGATTCCCCGCACTCAGCACATGTAATTTTCAAATCCATTATTGAGGTGTTACAAGAATATAACCTTAAGAGAGATATGGATAACAAGATTTTTTTTATTTCATTCGATAATGCTAGTAACAACGTAGCTTCCATTGAGATTTTTAAACGGTCACTAAACCCGATTATGAATGGTGCAATGTTTCACCAAAAGTGTGCTTGCCACATACTTAACATCGTCGTGAAGGCGGGCCTTAAAACAGAAGCCGTAAAAGATTTGATCAATAAATTTAAGGATTGTCTGTCCCACATTGTTTCAAACCAAGAAAGAAAATAACGGTTTGGTTTGATGCGCGTCAACTATGGATTGAGCAAGTTGAAAGTTCCTTGGGATATAGATACCCGTTGAAACTCTACCTATAGGTTTCTGAACCGATGCCTTCCTTACAAAGCCGTCATAGAAGAGTTTTTGAGAGGCTCCACCCCCGAGGGAATGTCATTGGAGCCCAGCCTCGAAGAATGGGAGCAACTACAAACCCTGAGTAATTTCTTAGGAACCTTTTTTAATGCAACCGTCAAATTATCCTGCTCGTACTTGATCACTCAAAAGAGAGCAATGTTTCTTTTAATATTTATAAACTCGGAAATGCTATCGGTTCGGACTGCAAGCGCACAATCCTATCGAGTAGTATATACGAGGTCGATCCACAGGGAATATTGGTTCAATGCTTTGAGCGATCGAATCACAACCTTTCGAAAGGCTAGACGAAATCTGAAAATTGAGAGATGTTTGTTGATCAATGTAAATTAGGAAACAATTAAAAATAATTAAAATAAAGATAGAGATGAGGATTCCTAGGGTTTCGGCACACCATTGCCACTCAATCCGCTTTGACAATATATTCCTATTGTGTCTGATTTCCTATTGTTGTTTTAATGAAAGATACCACATAGGTCACTGCGATTTATGTTACGCAAATGACAGATCTTTCACCGAGATTCTACACAGGACACTGCGATTTATCTTACGCAAATGTCAGATCTCTCAAATACCCCAAATTACTACACAGATCACTGCGATTTACTTTACGCAAGTGATGGAATTTGGTACGCGTTTTGTTGGTCTGGTTTATGGTTTCCCCGCTAAGGTTTTCTTCACATAAACCTAATAGATCTCAACGAGGCTAACTCATACAAATAGTTTCTCTTACCATTAAAGTACTGTCACTACCCTAACGGACTCAAACTAGATCATTGAAATTAGATGAAGAGATAATAAATCACAAAAGCATTTTAGCACAACAACCAGAAATCATAATCAACAGAAATATATATATCAAAACATCAAGAGTAACAAGGTTTACTGCCTAGCCCTAAGAAAAGGAACTTAGCCGCGGAACGGCATGTTTACAAGCACTCCTCTCTTCTCACTTTAATCAAATCTAACCCTAATTACAAAGATGATCTATTCTTCTGCCCAGGGACCTTATATAGGAGTGTAGGGACGTGTAGAGGTTGATTGGAGGCTAAGAAACCGAGCTGGAAACAACTGTCGGCAGTTATTCCCCAAGAGATGCCTTCGGATACGGACCGTATCAGGTGATACGGTCCGTATTAGGACCTTGGCAGTTAGGGTTTAACTGCTTCCAGCGCTATCTTCTGGTCTGGGCTAGGCCTGGTCCGTATTGGTCAATACTGGCCGTAACAGGGACTTAGTCGATGAGCGTCGCTGATCCGATTGACCTGATTCTAGCTCCATTTGGTGTAAAATAGTCCCAAAACCTGTTTTCTACAATAAAACATAAAGAAGGGTGACAGTAGCCTTTTTCTCTAATAAAGTAAACATAAGTGTGAGAAAATATGTAAAACCTAAGCCAAAATCCTACGTAAATCATCATTATTTTGACTCTGATCAGTACTCACCGACGGCATTTGAGTTGATCAGACATCTCTATAACATCTCCAAGGTGTACCGTGAATTGGAACAAGCTGAAAGCAAGTACCCCACTCTCACACCGATCGTAGATGCCATGAAAGAAAAATTTCTAAAATATTGGGACGATGTACCCCTCCTGGCCATTATCGCAAGCTGCCTCAACCCGGCATACAAGAAGTATTTCAGGGTCAAAATAGTTGCAGCATACAAAGAGAATCTACATTTAGACAAAACTGGGGTGGAGGCATTCATGAATTCGAAGTTCGATGAGATGTTTAACATATACAACTCAAGAATGGGTGACAACTCAAGAATGATATATGAATCCAACCTACTAGATAGGTAGTGTCGGTATACATTTCTAACCTCTTTTAATCTCTATGGTTTTTTTTTAAATTATAATTTCTAAACGTTTCAATTAGTTCTTAAAATTATTCATTTTAAAGAAGAGTTACTAAAAAAAAAAAAAGTTAGAACTCCGCCTATGTTATTTTACATAGCCGGTCCCAAGCCCGGAATAAAGGAGGAGGGTAACTTTTATTTTTTAATCTATGGTTTTAAAATAATTCATATTTATTTTTAAAGTAATTGATTTAAGAAATTTTTTGAATAGGTTTTATTGTTTTAAAGTAATTAATTTAAGATATTTTTGATTTATATTTTATTTAACCTATTAAAAATAAATGAACGTTTAGAAAATATATTATCAATTTAAAATGAACGTTTACAAAATATATTATCAATTTAAAATGTAAACTACAAATTTCGAGATATAAATAAATTATGAAACTATATAATTAGAATGAGAGTTTGAAAATAAAATAAAATTACTCGTGTAAAGAAATAAATAATTAGACTTGTACTTAGCCGAATAAATATACAAATTTTCGCACAAATAATTTTTATATATAAGTTACAAATTTTATTTATTTAGGAATTATAAAGATGTGACTTGATAATTTTATGTATTTGATATTGAACTATTCAGATTTTAAAAGTCGAATTATAAACACGTAATAATATTCGTACGACACTGTAAAAAAAATAAGAAAACAAAAACAGAAAACAGAAAAAAAAAACCCGTCTACCCGTCTACCCGGGAACCCAAGACGGGCACGGGTTTGAAACGGGCAGGGCAGACTTTTAAAAAAAAAACCCGTCTATCCGTGCCCGTTGTACCCGGGTACCTGTTGTATCCGTACCCATTGTGCCCGCTACCCGTCCCGGGTTCTGCCCTGCCCGGCCCGAGGTACCCGAGAGCAAACCACTATCCTATACTAACCACGTGGCCTTATTGCCACGTTGGTGTTTTTTTTTTCTTTTTCTTTTTCGTGAAGTTTGCATTTTCATTTATTTAACCTTCCACTTTTCTATTTTTGTAAATCAGTACAAAATTAATTAAAAGAAGACCTAATCACATTACAAGATTTTAAATATCATGTATCTTATAAAATTTCTATTTATGACGTTTCAATATTTACTTGTAAATATTTTACAATTTGAAACTAATAGACATATCTTTATAAATCAAATAAAACTCTAAATGATCAGATTGATGGTAACTAATTTCAAAGCAACTTAATTATCTCGCTAATATATGAAAAACAAATGCCACTTGTTATCTTAATGTAACATATTTGACTGAAAAATATATCCAGACAGTTTGTACTTTATTCTCAGATATTAATCTCATATACGAATTTTGCGTGATGTTACAAATATAAACAATGTTATAAATGAATCGATATTAACTCTTTATAATCATTATATATACTATATTTGCATGAGTGACGGATTTTGCAGCAATTAGTTAAGAACAACTTAAAAAGAAAAATAATAATTCTGAGTCGTGTCTCCTGACGTCTCCAGAATTAAATGACCTGTTACGGATGATAATTTTAAATAGTAAAAATCAGTCTTTAATTTAGTAATTAAAATAATGCTATCAAAGTAAAATATTGCAGTTTGAAATTTCTTTTGTAAATATATAATAACATATTTTAACTCCCCTCCTCCTCCCCATCCCCCATTTTTATCTTAATATTTTCAAATAATATACACACAACTACCGATATTTTTTTAATATCTAACATTAAATAAAAAATATCAAATATATCCAGCAAAACTGAGTATTTATAAAAATGTCCAGACCGGTCATTTTTTGACCAGTTGGAATAAAAATATGGACCGGCTATTTTTTGGCCGGTCAGGATTTTTTTTTTTTAATATTCAACCATATATTATTATTTTATAAACCTTCAAATGGAACAAGTAATTCTTGATGGTGTAGGTGGTTGGAGCTTTTGCCTCACTAGAAGAGGTCCCTGGTTCGAATCCGGGTGTAAGCAATTTTTTTATTTTCAAATTTTCTAAAATTAATTATTGCTAGAAGCGGAACTCAAACCCGGAATATAAGGTTCTCAACTTTGTCAACTACCACTACACTAACTATCCTTTTGTGTTAGAATATATATCTATTGCTATAATACAAGTGTTGGATTAGATAAACTAAAATAACAACATGATTAGTATAATTATTTTATAATAGTTATTAATTAGTATATTTTTTATAAATAGTTATTTTTGTTTATCTAAAAAAATTAGTATATTTAGTTATAAATTAGTACACTAATTTATAACTAATTATACTAATTTGGTACATATTATGCTAATTAATAACTATTTATAAAAAATATACTAATTAATAACTAATTATAAAATAATTATACTAATTATGTTGTTATTTTACTTTATCTAATCCAACACTTGTATTATAGCAATAGATATATATTCTAACATAAAAGAATAGCTAGTATAGTGGTAATTGACAAAGTTGAGGACAATATATTCTTGGTTCGAGTCATGCTTCTAGCAATAATTAATTTTGGACTTTGTATTGGAGTCCTCATTTAAAAATAAAAAAAAATTGCTTACACCCGGATTCGAACCAGGAACCTCTCCTAGTGAGGCAAAAACTCCAACCTCCAACACCATCAAGAATTACTTGTTCCATTTGAAGGTTTATAAAATAAGAATATATAGCTGAATATTTAAAATAATAATAATAATATCTGACCGGCCAAAAAATGGCTCAGTTTTGCTGGATATATTTGATATTTTTCATTTAATGTTGGATATTAAAAGAATATCGGTACAACTAGCGTGCACCGCTGTGTGAAAAAAAGTACAACTAGGATATTCATAAGTTTTCAAATCGAGTATCTATATTATTATTCTTTTAAGTAAAGGTTGGAGGTCAAGTTACCCAACTATTTTATATTAAAAAAAATTGTTTCGTTCGGATTTCGAACGTGTAATTTTCCACATGGAGAACATTGTTTTTTTTTTTTGAAAGGTGGAGGTCTAGCCTACCAGCTTCTTTCAAACTCCTGTTTATATTACAGAGAATTTTTTCACTTAGTGGGTTTCGAACTCCTTATCTCTCACATGGAAGCCATATGCCTTTGCTACTAGACTAAAAACTATTTCTCAGAAAACATTGTCTTTGTCACTGTATTAAAATTACGTCCTAAGTATCTGTATTATTTATTGTTGTTTTTTTTTCTCGGATTAGATCCGATTCTACTCGGATCACGAATTTATCAAATTCGCACTTGACCTATGACTCGTCAAAACAAAAAAAACCAACTAAAAATATTAAAAAGTGCGTTTTACACACACAAAAAATGTAGTTGAGAGTGTTGGCCCGCGCTCTGTCGCGACTTTGGATTTTTATCTCCGGATTGGTCGATAGGTCGTAGCTGAACTTTTTGTTTAGGTCCCTATTTAATTTTTTTATAATAGTTGGTTACAGAATCAGGTTTTGAAATAAAAACTATTTACAAAACATGTCGTGGCTTAACTCAGACGGGTCATATAAGGTTGTGAACATATCAGATTGAGATGGGGACAGTCCCTTATTTTATTTTAAACTATATAAAAAATCATGTATAAACATAAAATTTTTAAAATAAATAAAAATCAATTGACTTTCATTTGGTTGCACTTAATTCGACCCTATCCGTGATAGTGAAGCCTTAATTCATTGAACTAGGATTATTTTCGAACTTTACTTCAGAAAAAAAAACTTTTCGATGAGTCAAAATTTGAAAATAAGACTTGCATAAAATTAAATATCTTATATATAGAAAATTTTAAACACAAATAAATATTTGGTTTGAAACGATAAATTGGGCGATAAGTCATTCAAGAATTCCTACATATAAGTCATGCAAGAATTACGTTAAATCTTGTACAATAATTTATTTGAATGATAAATTATATATTTATTTATAATTTTAGTATCAATATACATCCCCTTACAGATAGATAGTCCAAATAGGAGTGAAAACAGTATGGATAATATCTGATCCGTATTTGAAAAATTAGATGTGGATATCCGATATCTGATATCTAAATATCGGTGTGGATATAGATACTGATATGGTTTTACGTTTTAATTATCCGTATTCGAATAGTAGATAATATATTTTAATATATGTTAAAAATATAGAGTCATGATCTCAGATTGTATTATCATCATTGATCTAGAATAGAGGGATAGAGGGCTAGGATTAAATCAGAGATAAGGGCTACTGTGGGTACTGTGAACAGTAGAGTACCTACGGTACTATGAACAGTAAAGTACCAACGGTAATATTAATGGACCGTTGGTACCGTGGTATAAATAGAGAATAGAAGACTTGTAAAATTCATAACTTTTCGATCAATAAAAACAATCTCCTCAGAATTCATAAAATCAACATGGTATCAGAGCCTTCTGATAAATAACCCGATAACCCGATAACCCGATAACTATAATTACCAGTAAAACTGGTAACTTCATAAACCGAAACAGAAATTCACCAATTAAGCAAGCGTCAAAATGGATCAATGGGGGCAGCAAATCAGTGAAGCTACCAACCCATCGAAGTTAACTCCGACATTGCTCAACGGATTGAATTATCTGTCTTGGGCAAAATCAGTAACCATCTCTTTAAGTGGCCGAGATAAAATCGATTTCATCACAGGAGATCACGAAAAACCAAAACCAGGAAATTCAGAAAAACCAACAGAAGCCGAGAAAATCCAAATCCGAAAATGGCAAAAAGAAGACCATACAGTAATGGCTCTCCTATATGGGTCTATGGAGCAACAAATCACAGATTTATTTCTCCAAAGCTGTGAAACATCCAAAGAACTGTGGGACGAGCTCAAAGCTTTTTATGGGCAACAAAAAAACCACTCACATGTATATCGGCTCCGACTTGAAATCCAACAAGAAAAAAAGGGGTCTCGAACCCACTTAGAATACCTTGCTTCTCTCAAAAAGAAGCACGACGAACTTGACATTTATCGCCCATTCACAACAGACCCCAAAGACCTCAAAAAACGCAAAGAAGAAGATCGGATTTTCTCGTACCTTGCGGGTCTTGACGCAAATTACGAAGGTATCCGGTCGCAAATCATTCGAGCACCCGACCTTCCTTCTTTTTCCGAAGTTGTAAACCAAATACAGCGAGAAGACTCGCTGCGAGAGGCCATGGGGGGTCCTCAAGCCAGTCACGGCGAGGGACACGAGCCCCACGACCATGCCTCACATTTTCCCCAAAATCACCGAAACCCTAATTCTCAGAAATCTCAAAATTGGCAAAATCCAAAGGGAGAGACATGCTCTCACTGCAAAAAGGAGGGACATAAGGCTGATAAATGCTACTTTCTCCATCCCAATCTCCGGCCAAAGTGGTGGAGAGAGGAACCGAAGAGAGGCGGAGAAAGAGACGGGAAGAAGAAAGGAATCGCAATAGAAGGAGGGGGCGGGTACGCTGCTCAGACCGAAGAGATAAAAAGAAATCAAACCGGTTCGGGTGAACCGGGTTTAACCTCTGGCGGGTCATGTGCTGGCGGGTCAGGCGCTGGCGGGTCAGGTGGATCAGTGGATCAAATGCAACAGCTGCTGCACCAACTAACCATGCTGCTGTCTCAAAACAATTCTGGTTCTTCATGTGGTATTTTGTCAAACTCAAAGAATTTTAATTTATTTGACCAAATAATTGTCGATAGTGGTGCAACCGACCATATGTTTGGAAATATAAAATTCCTTGAGAATATCAAACCATCTGAAATTGACCAATATGTAACCGTAGCAAATGGTATGAAAGAAAAAATTCATGGGGTAGGAGAAATTACTTTGAAAAACAAAAAAATTAACAATGTTTTATTTTTAAAAACATTTCCTATAAATCTAATTTCGGTAAAAAAACTAACGCAAGAATTTGATTGTAAAATAATTTTCTCACATGAAAATGTAATCTTTCAGGACCGGGTAACCGGGGACAAGATTGGTGAGGGTGTGCTTAAAAATGGACATTATATTTTGGATATAGAAAATTCAAGATTTTGTGCTTCAACAAGTTTGATTAATTACGATAGGTGGCACAAGAGACTTGGGCATCCCT
Source organism: Carex littledalei (assembly GCA_011114355.1). Taxonomy (NCBI): domain Eukaryota; kingdom Viridiplantae; phylum Streptophyta; class Magnoliopsida; order Poales; family Cyperaceae; genus Carex; species Carex littledalei. Next base: position 82,880 of record SWLB01000212.1, on the reverse strand, counting down.
CCAACAAGATTTTAAATAGCATTTTAAATTCCAAAAATTCTAGTTGTATTAATTGTGATATATGCAAGTTAGCTAAGCAAACGAGACTTCCCTTCTCACTTTCCACTAATAGAAGTGAAGCTCCGTTTGACTTAGTTCACTCCGATGTATGGGGTCCGGCCCCAATTAATTCTTATAATGGATTTAAATATTTTGTTATATTTATTGATGATTTTTCAAAAGCTATATGGTTGTATTTACTTAAATCAAAAGACGAGGTATTTATGTGTTTTAGAGAATTTCTATGCCTTATAGAAACTCAATTCAACACTAAACTTAAAATCTTTAGATCGGATAATGGAACGGAATTTGTAAACAAAAATTTTACCAATCTTTTTAAAGAAAAAGGAATTATACATCAAACGACTTGTATAAATACTCCTGAACAAAATGGAGTATCGGAAAGAAAAAATAGACATTTATTAGAAATGACACGTGCATTATTATTTCAAAATAATGTTCCAAAAATATATTGGTCGGATGCCATCCTTTGTGCTACATATTTAAATAATAGACTACCAAGTGTTACATTAAAAAATAAAAGTCCAACCGAAATCCTTTATCAACAAAAAAAGAATCTTGATCATTTAAGGATTTTTGGGTGCGTATGTTTTGTTCATATTAAAAGAAAAGATAAATTTGATTTTATGTCAAAAATGACTATTTTTTTAGGATATTCACCATACAAAAAAGGTTACAAGTGTTATGACCCTATCACAACAAAACTATTTATTTCTAGAGATGTAATTTTTAATGAAGATGAACCATATTTTAAGAAAGGGGTAGATGATAAACACAAAAAAAAATTTCGGCCAATGCCACCTTTTTTAGATGATTTAGATTTTATACAAAATGAGGATTATGAAATCGAATCTAATAATGAGGAAGAAGAAATAAATAATAATAATAATGATAATGATAATGATAATGAGGAAGAAGAGAATACTATGGTTAGAAGGTCCATAAGAGTGCGTCAACCATCCACTAAACTCAAGGACTTTATAACCTATTCGGTACAATACCCTATACAAGACTTTGTATCATATGCAAATATTTCACCAAATTACCATGCATTCCTTATTTCTATCCAACAAGAGATAGAACCAAACACTTACCAAGAGGCAATAACCAAACCGGTATGGTGCAAAGCTATGGAAGATGAACTAATGGCTTTAGAAAAAAATGATACATGGAAAATTGTACAACTACCAACAAACAAAAAAACCGTAGGATGTAAATGGGTGTACAAAATAAAATACAATAGTGATGGTACCATAGAACGGTACAAAGCTAGGTTAGTGGCCAAAGGGTATACTCAAACCTATGGTATAGATTATAATGAAACTTTTGCACCGGTAGCAAAAATGAATACCGTTAGAATTTTATTTTCTATTGCGGTAAATAACAATTGGGACTTGTACCAAATGGATGTAAAAAATGCTTTTCTTCAAGGAACACTTGAAGAAGAGGTGTATATGACCCTACCACCCGGCCATAAAATAGAAAACAACTCTAAACTCGTTTGTAGGTTGAATAAATCAATCTATGGATTGAAGCAATCGCCTCGGGCATGGTATGGCAAACTTAGCTCATATTTAAATTCTTGTAATTTTAAAACTAGTAGTGCCGACCATTCTTTATTTACCAAACAAGAAGGAAAAAATGTAACCCTTGTGTTAGTATATGTAGATGACCTAATAATTACCGGAAATAATTTAGAAGAGATTAGCAAAATCAAGTCCAAATTAAAAGAAAATTTTGATATCAAGGATTTAGGATATTTAAAATATTTTTTAGGAATAGAAGTAGCTTCTTCCAATAAAGGCCTATTCCTTTCTCAAAGGAAATATACCTTGGATTTGTTGAAGGAAACCGGAAAATTATGTTGTAAACCGGCCTCCACACCTATAGATAACAAATATAAATTAAATACCGAGGATGGTGAACCCTTAGAGGACATAAGCCAATTTCAAAGACTCGTAGGAAAATTAATTTACCTTACGGTAACCCGTCCGGATATTTCTTTTTCGGTAAGTCAAATTAGTAAATTCATGCATTCCCCAAAAACACCCCATTTAGAAGCCATAAATAGAATATTAAGATATTTAAAAGGAAACCCCGGAAAAGGCATAAAAATGATGAACAATAATTCTAACGAAATATGTGGCTATTCCGATGCAGATTGGGCCGGTAGCTTTGATAGAAAATCCACCACCGGCTTTTGTACATTTGTAGGCGGGAATTTAGTCACATGGAAGAGCAAGAAACAAAATGTCGTAGCTCGATCGAGTGCGGAGGCGGAGTACCGAGCTATGGCATCCACCGCAAGCGAATTAATATGGATTAAACAACTACTTAGAGATATGGGCATTAAAAATGATCAACCTATGAAGATGTATTGCGATAATAATTCCGCTCGTCATATCGCATCGAATCCCGTGTTTCATGAGAGAACTAAGCACATAAAAGTGGATTGCCACTTTATTAGAGAAAAAGTCCAAGCCAAAGAGATAGAGACACCGTTCGTATGTAGCAAAGAACAACTTGCGGATGTTTTTACCAAAGGATTGGACCCGACGAATTTCGAGACTATCAATAGCAATCTAGGATTGCATGACCTATACCTTCCTAGCTTGAGGGGGAGTGTTAAAAATATAGAGTCATGATCTCAGATTGTATTATCATCATTGATCTAGAATAGAGGGATAGAGGGCTAGGATTAAATCAGAGATAAGGGCTACTGTGGGTACTGTGAACAGTAGAGTACCTACGGTACTGTGAACAGTAAAGTACCAACGGTAATATTAATGGACCGTTGGTACCGTGGTATAAATAGATAATAGAAGACTTGTAAAATTCATAACTTTTCGATCAATAAAAACAATCTCCTCAGAATTCATAAAATCAACAATATATATTATGAAAAAATATTGTTATTCACTATTAAAATTAGATAAATATTATGAACTTTAGTATTTTTTAATATTATTTTAATAAATATCCGATCCGATCCATATTCGTATCTATATTCGGCTGATATCCAATCCGTATCCGTATCCAAAAAAAAAATATGAATATGATTTCGCTCCGTATTCGCTCCATTTTCACCCGTGAGTCCAGAGCATTGTCACACACTTCCCAGGAGGAAAGTTCGACTGAAACTAGGATATAAAATGAGGTGCCTTGAGTTCTACCTTTTGTCAGAAAAGGTCTACCTTTTGTCAGAAAAGATATATATCCTTGAGTGAGGCTATGGTGCTATGCATAGCACGGATGGGGTCCGTGCTACGGCTCAAAATTTGACTTTTCAAAATCGTAACGGTCGATCCGAACCGTTCAACATGATTATAAAATGAATATGTACTTGCAAACCAAATTTTACATTTTTCCGAATTTGTTTACTATTTTTTCGAAAATCACTTGATTTGAACATTGTGGACCATCCAAAAACAGCATATCTAAAAAAATAGTAAAAAAATTTGGAAAAATGTAAAATTTGGTTTGCAAGTACATATTCATTTTATAATCATGTTGAACGGTTCGGATCGACCGTTATGATTTTGAAAAGTCAAATTTGAGCTGTAGCACGGACCCCATCCGTACTATGCATAACACCATAGCCTCACTCTATATCCTTTTAATAAATCGAAGAATATACTACAGTTGACCGAGTCAATGAAATGTACAAAGAGATTGATTACAATTTGACTGAGTCAAACACATGTAATAGAAGATTAATACTCTTAATCACTTTTAATTAGTTTGTTATTTGAGCTTGTAAAAAGTCCTATAAATATATAGACTTGAGAAAATATATATATATATTTTTTTTGCAGCAAACAAGATACAAAAAAGCATTCAATCCCTTTCTTATCTCTAGGTTCTAGTTTCTCTGTATCCTATAACTTTTCCGTGATATATGTGATTTGTTGCAGATATCACTTCTCCAATTATACTGTTGCTCTCAGTGCTCAAGACTTAGTCCAAAACGATTATTTGTCAGATGAAAAGCTGCCTTGAGCCCGCGTTATTTGCGGGGGATTACAAATTTCTTGTTGGTCATATTGATCGATCACATCCTGACAATCTAGCCTTTGCGTGTTTCATTTCTCAATTTTCAGGGGTCGATATAGAAAAAGCCTGGTTGATGTAATAGATTGTTCAGGGACAAATAAAATAGTACACACATGACCCCTGTCAAATATGTTCTGTTGGCTGTTGCGTATTTGACTAAGACTAATTATATTATTAATTAATTGGCGTCAGTTGAGTCTTGATTGAGTAATAGTTTGATGTACTGAAAGCAATCTAAGACGACATATTTTGTGGGCATGAAACAGTGAAATAAATCAGCTGAAATTTTAAAACCAATGAACAGTATTTCTGAAATACCTGCAATTCGAATTCAGTTATCGAATTTTTTTCAAGAATGCATCTCGAAACATCTGGTTTTTTCTTGCACTCATCTCGGAACAGTTCGACGGCTAAATTCGGATTGCAGAGATTTCAAGATAAACAATAACTGATCTCGAATTTCAGCAGATTCGGATCCCATGAGACAAGTCATTAATCAGGGACCCGCTATCAGAATCTAAGTTGGCTGTCTTTGTTCGTCTTATATACAAACCATCCAATAAAATCAGTAAGGTAATAATTGTTTTGTCCAAATTCGCTATCAGAATCTAAGTTGGCTGTCTTTATTCGTCTTATATACAAACCATCCAATAAAATCAATAAGGTAATAATTATTTTGTCCAAATTTATTTCGACCTGGATTTGTTCACCGGTATGGTGTTACAATATTTATGAGTTATATACAAAATATAAGGGGCAAATACACATAGTTTCTATTTGAGAGGTCTAGTGGCAAAGAATTAAGTTTTGATTTAGTGCAAAGACACATGGTCTTTATTTGAGAAGTCATGAGTTCTAAACTCAGATGAAAAAAATCATTTGTTTTGTTGTAACAACAAGAGTATTAAATAGTTGGATGACTTGACCTCCAACTTTACTCAAAAAAAAAAGTTGAAAAACTTGACCTTCATTTTTATAATTTTATCTAACAAAAATCTAACTTAAAATAGGCTGATTTTCTGAATCCATTCCTCTTAACCAGCAAAGAAACACCAAAATAGAAGATCCGTAAGGAGACTTCCGCTGCTAAAGTCGGCTTAGCTAGTGGGATCAAAACTCATCAAAGGCCTGAAGCTCAGTCCAAGTAAGTAACTAGACAACATTATTCTTTTTACATTTGATTTCTCCTTATTTCATGTTTCATGGTGCATATGTATGCAAAAATACATGGTCCCTTCATGGCTTCATTACGAATTTCCAATATGGTCTCGGGAAATCTAAAGCTGCACTGATGCCCTTCCTTTCTCTTTAAATTAAAGCCCGTGCCAATCCAAAGCAGTTCAAGGCCCAATCTCTACTCAGTCCAAAAACTTGGAACTTTTCCTTATTCGATCTCTTGATGGATACCCACCATTTGATTTAATTGATATCTTAAAACTCTTTTTTCATAATTAGTATATATAATTTTCATGTCAACTCATGTAGAAAAACTACAAATGGTCCTTTTTCACAATGGAAATTCAGCGCACCAGATACTAATCGCGTTGTGAATATATTCGTCTCATTGTAAATCTATGATCACCGTCATGGGTTTTGCTATTAGGCATTTACTATTGTTATGTGCATTAAACTTATAGCAATACATCAAAACTTTTATATTAAAAGAACTAGTAACGTGACCAAAATGTAATGTGGAATGAAATTTATTATTTCAAATAAACCAAACAACAAAAGAAGTTAGACTACATCAGTACCAATTGTTGAAATGTGTAGGCAACAATTAGGATAAACTCGTTAGTCGTGACAATCCAGCCCAACTTGAAAATTCACTAGGTTTCTTTAATATTCGCGCTGATGCGTCTCGATAGCCCGGATTCTGTCCGGAGTAATTATTTTCATTATGATTATTGCATTTAAAAAAAAATCGGTCGTTGTGATTAATTTTTCAATTTATTCTTCATGCCATGTGCATTCTTCCGGGACAAAAAAAAAAAAAAGGTTCAGTCTTAGACTTGCAACAAGATACAATTGGGATGGATTGACACGATACTTCATCATGTGAGAGGAAATAATAGATAGAAACAATGAGGATCGTTTTTTTTTTATAAAAGCTCTAGTTGCAAAACACTATGGAATCTATTTTTTCTAATACCGGCCTTGTCTTTTGCATATGACAGTGGTGTCGCAGAATTGGTTTGCTATTGTCAAAAGTCAAGCGGCATTTTATTTAAGGTGGGAATGTCAGGAAACAAATAATTGGTTTGCTATTGTCAAAAGTCAAGCGGCATTTTATTTTAAGGTGGGAATGTCAGGAAACAAATAATTGGTTTGCTATTGTCAAAAGTCAACCGGCATTTTATTTAAACTTTATGGAATATTTTATTATAGAAAAAAAAACAATACTCTTTCCACTTCGTTAATAAAAAAAGAAATCAGTTACCAGTAAAGAAAACTGCGAATGTCTAATTTTACCGAAAATGAGACCTTTTCACTGGAAATTTAATGATGACCGTTTTAAATTGGTTCTATGAAAATTAGCAGTGATAATGATGCTAAAAGGCTTCGTCGTTACTTTTTAAAATTGATCCGTGATGATAAAATTTGCTTAGAAGAGGAAGAATACTGGAACATAGATTTAGACAAATAAGATTAAAAACAATGACATGAATACCTCCTACTTTTTGCAAAAAAATCCCGACATTTTTATTAATATCCAACGTTAATTACAAATTAATAAATATACCCAGAATTTCTTGGTTTTTCGAAAAATGTCCAAACTGACCAAATTCTGGCTGGTTTCTTCCTTTTTTTTTTTAGAGACACTATGAAGAGCAAGATAATGAAATCTAACACGAAAAATTCAAATTTTTTGTTTAAATTATTTGTTAGATTACTTCTTTTGATGTATAATTAGCATATTTATACTAAAATACGCTAAATTACTTGAAATTATGTTGAATTACACTATATTACATTAAATTACGCTAAATTATGTTAAATTATGTTGAATTACACTAAATTACATTAAATTACGCTAAATTACACTAATTTCGCTAATTATAATGAAATACGGTAAATTACGCTAAACTACGCAAAATTACGCTAAATTAGGCCGATTTTGTGCCATCTTTCATAAATCATAAAAAATAGTAAAAAAATTCTAAAAATAGTAAAATTGGTATTCTACAAGTTCATTATATAACTAATTTACTGAGCTACTTAGATTGAATAATAAAAATGAAAATCTTAATTGGAAACTTCAACTCAAGTTTTGAGACTCTTCCCTTTATTTTTTGGCAATTCTGAATTTTGAAATCCAACATTGCTAGCATTGACGCATGCGTATTTTCGCAAGCTTTTTGAAAAGTGGTCATTTGCTGAAACCGAACACTCGAGCGCCGTTTTATGGCCGTTTAAAGTTTCGTCGTCGTTTTTTCGCCTTCTCAGTAAAAATATCATCTATATTCATATGTAATTTACCGTAATTTAGTGTAATTTAACATAATTTAGCGTAATTCAATGTAATATAGTGTAATTCAATATAAATTTCAAGTAATTTAGCGTATTTTAGTATAAATATGCTAATTATACATCAAAAGAAGTAATCTAACAAAAAAATTTAACAAAAAATTTGAATTTTCAGTGTTAGATATTGATCAAATGGACTCTCCAGTGTGCAAAATTTTTTTTGAGAAAACCAGCCAGATTTTGGTCGGCTTCTGGGGGAGAAGAAACTGGCCAGAATTTGGCCGGTTTGGACATTTTTCGAAAAACCAAGATTCTGGGTATATTTATTAATTTGTAATTAATTTTGGATATTAATAAAAATGTCGGAAAAAAATCTACAAATTAAGAAAAGGGCTACTAATATAATAAAGAAGAATATAATCTTGAAAATTAACTTGGATTTGGAAATATTTCCTTGGCTACTAAAGACCCTTGTTGTTTTCTCAAAAAATAAATAAAATAATACATACAACACTGGAAGAGGTTGCAAGCATGAAATTGATAATGCATCAAAAAATAATGCTACTATACAACATAATTACATAAAGAGTGAGGCTACGGTGCTATGCATAGCACAAATTGGGTCCGTGCTACGGCTTAAAATTTGACTTTTCAAAATTACGGTCGATCCGAACCGTTCAACATGATTATAAAATGAATATGTACATGCAAATCAAATTTTATATTTTTTCGAATTTTTTTACTATTTTTTAGATAGGCTATTTTTGGATGGTCCAGAATGTTCAGATCAAGTGATTTTCGAAAAAACAGTAAAAAAATTCGAAAAAATGTAAAATTTGGTTTGCAAGTACATATTTATTTTATAATCATGTTGAATGGTTCAGATCAACCGTTAGAATTTTGAAAAATCAAATTTTGAGCCGTAGTACGGACCCAATTGGTGCTATGCATAGCACCGTAACCTTACTCTTACATAAAATAGCTCTAACTAGTTGTTGGATCTTTTTTTAACTCCATGGGGTTTTTATGAACTTTTTATGTACATACGGTGAAAATATTTCATGTAACTTGGTAACATATGTATTTGTTTCATGCATGTGACATAGGAAACATTTAATCCATTATCAGGTATTCACGTTGCATGTTCGGAATAGTCAACTCTATATTCACCCCCGTGAAAAGAGGTCAATTTGGGTCCGATGCCCATCGGACTCTGAGTTCGATGGGTTTGATGACCGTTCGATCTGCTTTAAGATTCATGCCTGCAACTTCCACATCTGCTTTAAAATTTGTGTACACGAATCGTAAATCAAATCGGACGGTCCCGAAACCCATCGGACCCAAATTTGAGTCCGATGGGCATCGGACCCAAGCTGCTCTCCCGTGAAAAATGATGAATCATCCTGGTTAAAACAATTGAGAAAATATTGTTTTAGTAAAATACGTACCTGAATTATCCTTTTAATATCGAATGCTTCGTATTAATCCTGACCGTATAATTGTCCTCAACTTGTTAAATGTTTCTGATTATAATAGTTTAAAGTCGAATCCTTGGAATGTGTGTCAGGTTGCATCGGTTTAAGCTTTCATAAGCTGATGGAGTTCATGTTGGATCTAACAGAGGCTGTTACTATTAATTAATGAGGTTCTGTAGCTAGAATTGTCGTGAGAAAATTGAAAAAAAAAAAAGTGACCCATTTCGCAGAGCGCTACATTGGTTCTGACAGAGAGAATCTTAAAAATTCGGTCTGTTGCCTGTTGGTAGGGGTGTAAACTGATCGGATATATTATCCGATTTCGTCCGGATCCGAATACGAAAAATTACTTAAATTAACTGATATGTATATTTGAAAGTATCCATATCCGAAAAATTATAACGGATAAGAATACGGTAAATATTTTAACTATCCGTATACGACTGTTTACATCCTAAACCATAACAAATGTACTCTATGTTCTTAAATTAATTTATTAAATTGTATATACATACTAATGATTTATTAAATTGCATATACATATATATATTCTGATGAACAATATAACACTATAACATGATTAGTGACTAATATTTTTATAATATGATATATATTTTGTAACCAACAAACTTATTATGAAAAATATTAGATCTAATTTATGAATAAAAAAATTATATTTAGATGTTATTCTTTACTAGAGTGTACATTAGTAATTTATTTTTTGTTATCCGAATTATATTCATATATGTATTCGTATCTGTCTGATATTTGATCCGTATTCATATCCGTTTAATATCCGATTCGTATCCGTATCCGAGACTATCTATATTCGTATCCGTATTCGAAAAATTATAACGGATAAAAATAGGGATTGACCATTATCCGACCGTTTACACCCCTACCTAGGGGTGTAAACGGATCAAATATTATCCGATTTTATTCGGATCCGAATCCGAAAAATTACTTAAATTATCCGATCCGTATCCGTATCTGTATCTGAAAAATTATAACGGATAAAAATACGGTAAGATTTTTAACTATCCTTATCCGACCGTTTACATTCCTAAATCACAACAAATCTACTATATGTTCTTAAATTGATTTATTAAATTGCATATACATACCTATGATTTATTAAACTGTATATACATATATATTCTGATGAACAATATAACACTGTAACATAATTAGTGACTAATATTTTGATAATATGATATATGTTTTGTAACCAACAAACTTATTATGAAAAATATTATATTTACATGTTATTCTTTACTAGAATGTACATTAGTAATTTATTTTTAATTATCCAAATTATATTCATATTCGTATTCGCATCTGTCCGATATTCGATTCGTATTCGTATCCATTTAATATCCGATCCGTATCCGTATCCGAGACTATCTATATTCGTATCCGTATCTGAAAAATTATAATGGATAAAAATACATATTCGTATCCATTTAATATCCGATCCGTATCCGTATCTGAGACTATCTATATCGTATCCGTATCCGAAAAATTATAACGGACAAAAATACGGATTGACCATTATCCGATCCATATCGGATCGTTTACACTCCTACCCGTTGACCCCAAGATTACGTCACCGATGACGTCTTCGTTTTGAATCTTCTGTAGCCAAAACGAGTACAATTGGATATTTTAAAATGTTATGAATAGAACATACTAGAAAGATATCCAATTATATGCGTACACTTTCATAAAAAAAAAAAAAAATTAGCTAGGAGTTAACATGATAAAGAAATACCTACTTGCTGAGGTCAGCGGTTAGATCGAAATCTGTTGTTTGGAAAGTTATATCTCTTGACCGTTTATTTATATAAAAGAGTTATATATTGAATTATTATTTAGGAAAATATTTATCTCCAAATCCTCATCTCAAAATACTTTATAATAATTTTTTCATGATTTTTTTTTTTTCCAAATTACTGAACATGCATGTGTGTACTCAATAATTTAGTGTGCACCATACAATAACCAAGTATGCATTATGTGTTAACTAAGTGTATATTTTAGAAATATTTGTAACAGTAAATGAGAAAATCTAAATAATAAAATGTGTATTCTATAATATCAGATATGTATTTGAAGGATCATATAATAAGTCCGCAAGTTCAAGACAGTTTTAGCTTAATGCATATTTTTATTAGCCGAGTATGTCTTATGTGATAATGAAATGCGTATTATTGCGATATGGAAGAATTTATGAAGAAATTTATAGTGTGTGAATTTATAAATCTTATATGTTTTATAATGTTTTAATAAGATATATAGAGTTGATTAATACACAAAGTCATGGTCAATTATTTTGTGCGCATGTCTGCAGGAGAAACATCTAAAGATTAGAATAAACAATAGGAGCCTATTTCCTTTTTGCCATCTTTTGTCATAATTTTATTTGAATTTCATGAAGAAGATTGTAGATTTGAAATCTGAATAAATAACTTCTTTTAAATATTTAAATATTAGATTATTTGACTTCCTCTTTATCTCAAAAGATATTATTTGAAATTAAATATTTCAATTTTTGAAATAATTATGCAATGACAAACTTATTGGTTATGTTGTGTATGTGTTGGACGTTATATCACTAATTTAAGATTTGTCACGTACAATGGCGGATCTAAGACGATCTAATGGGGTCAATTGATCCCCATTTAATTTTAATTTTTTTGTATTTATGTTTAATTTTCTATATAATTTAGCGAGAAATGTCATGGTATGGTAAAATTAACCCCATTTTTCGCATAATTTTTTTATATAATTGACCTTCATATTTCAAAAAAAATGATATAATTGATCCCATATGTGTTTGACCTTCATTGTTCGAAAGTCTGGCTCCTCTTCTGATCATGTAGAGTTTTTAGTTTCGAATATTACATTCTGATCGGAATGAAATTTGACACAAAATAAATTCATTTCAATAAGATAAAATAAAATTGGAATCAAATATTTAACAGTCGGCAACCATCCTTCTTTAAAAGAATTCACTTAGATATTTTCAAATCTCTCTTGTTTTCGTAACTGAATATTTAGACGGAGCAATGTGTTAGTACATGGAGGCCCCATGGGGGAGGACCCATGGGCGTGCGAGGCCGTACACGATGACATGCAGGTGGATGAGGTTCTCCAGAGGCGTCCGCCGTCGCAGTGGGACCGCCATGCACCTACTAGGTTGGTGCTCTCCGGACCTCGCCCTCGTCATCGCCGTTAGGGTTTTTATATTTTTTTAGTTTGATAGGTTTCTAGTATTTTATGTTTGGATTATTATATTTCATGTTTGGACTGTTATGTTTCTTGTTTAGACTTACCATTTAGATTACCTACTTTTGTTGTTTAGACTTACCATTTAAAAATATTTAAACATTAACAAACTAAATATAAAACTAATCAATTATATTAAAGCTAGACAATTACATAACATATAAAAATAATCGTCAATTATAACAATATAATCGTCAACAAATAATAAATATATATCATACAATTTAATATAGTAAACAATCAAACAAATCATTACAACAATTTAATATAAAACATTCAATCAAATTAAAACATAAAACCGCCATAAAAAAAAATTAATAATAGCGAACCGCCCAGCAGCTGGGCGGTCAGGTGGGGAAATTGGACCGCCCAGTGGACAGGCGGTTGGGGTAGATTTAAAATTAAGTTTGGGGTGGGGGCAGATTTGATAATTTGTTTTTTTTTTGGGGTATTAATAAAAATATCGGTGTCTTTTGCATATGACAGTGGTGTCGCAGAATTCTTATTAAGGTGGGAATGTCAGGAAACAAATAATTGGTTTGCTATTGTCAAAAGTCAAGCGGCATTTGATTTAAACTTTATGCAATATTTTATTATAGAAAAAAAAACAATACTCTTTCCACTTCGTTAATAAAAAAAGAAATCAGTTACCAGTAAAGAAAACTGCGAATTTCTAATTTTACCGAAAATGAGACCTTTTCACTGGAAATTTAATGATGACCGTTTTAAATTGGTTCTAAGAAAAATAGCAGTGATAATGATGCTAAAAGGCTTCCTCGTATTACTTCTTTTAAAATTGATCCGTGATGATAAAACTTGCTTAGAAGAGGAAGAATACTGGAACATAGATTTAGACAAATAAGATTAAAAACAATGACATGAATACCTCCTACTTTTTGCAAAAAATCTACAAATTAAGAAAAGGGCTGCCAATATAATAAAGAAGAATATAATCTTGAATATTAACTTGGATTTGGAAACATGGTTTTTTTATGAACTTTTCATGTACATGCGGTGAAAACATTTCATGTAACTTGTGAACATATGTATTGGTTTCATGCATGTGACACAGGAAACATTTAATCCATTATCAGGTATTCAGGTTGCATGTTCGGAATAGTCAACTCTATATTCACCCCCGTGAAAAATGATGAATCATCCTTGTTAAAAGAATTTAGAAAATATTGTTTACTAAAATCCATACCTGAATTGTCATTTTAGGATCGAATGCTTCAAATTAATCTTGACCGTATAGTTGTCCTCAACTTGTTAAATCTTTCTGATTATAATAGTTTAATGTCGAATCCTTGGAATGTGTGTCAGGTTGCATCGGTTTAAGCTTTCAGTAAGCAGATCGAGTTCATGTTGGATCTAACAGAGGCTGTTACTATTAATTAATGAGGTTCTGTAGCTAGAATTGTCGTGAGAAAAATGAAAAAACAGTGACCCATTTCGCAGAGCGCTACATTGGTTCTGACAGAAAGAATCTTGAAAATTCGGTCTGTTGCCTGTTGCCTGTTGGGACCCCAAGATTACATCACCGATGACGTCTTCGTTTTGAATCTTCTGTAGCCAAAACGAGTACAATTGGATATTTTTTTTTTTGAAACAAACTAGCAGTGGCTGCCAGTTAAAATATATTCCATAAGCACAACAAAACAGCATTCTTACAACTAATTAAAAGAACAACAGAATAATGTATTATTATGATAAAAGAAAAACTTCTCCTCGTCAACAGTGTTGTAACCATAATTGTGTTTCCCGTACCGCATATTCAGCAGCCCATCTCGGTTGTGCATCAGTATCTTCAAATATTTTTTTGTTGCGGCACTTCCACAGCATCCAACATCCTGAGAAGAGATGAACTGCCCATCGTTTCTTGGAGAGGAACCTTTTGCAAACCCGGTAAGAGTCCTGTACCATTGATTGCAAATCAGTCCCTCGAAAATCTAAAATTCTGAAACCCACTTTTGCAGAGTAAGCAGCCCAGAAACTTCTGGCGAAGCTGCACCTGAAAAAAAGATGAATGGCTGTCTCGACAGGGCAGTGACCGCAAACAACGCAGTGCATGTCACATTGGAGCCCTCGGTTATGCATGACATACAATTGGATATTTTAAAATGTTATGAATACAGAGGAGGGTTCAAATGCCTCCATTTTTCATGCCTCCACCATGCCTCTATTTTTTAAAACTTTAATAACTCAAAATTTTCAACTTAAAAGTAAAAAAAAAACCGTTGGATATGATCTACATCATATTATCTATGCACGTGTAAAAAATTATGACATTTCAATTTTGTTTTGGTTGTCATCAAGAGCTTGTAAAAAACGTACTAATATGGATAATTTCTAGCCGTTGATTTTTCAACTAATTGATTCACATAAAAACAAAATCGAAATGTAATAATTTTTTATGAGCACATAGATAAAATGATGTAGATCATATCCAACGGTTTTATTTTGACTTTTAATTTTAAATTTTGAGTTATTAAAGTTTTAAAAAATGAAGGCATGGTGGAGGCATGAAAAATAGAGGCATTTGAACCCTCATGAATATAACATACTAGAAAGATATCCAATTATATGCGTACACTTTCATAAAAAAACAAAAAAAATATATAGGAGTTAACATGATAAAGAAATACCTACTTGCTGAGGTCAGCGGTTAGATCGAAATCTGTTGTTTGAAAAGTTATATCTCTTGACCGTTTATTTATATAAAAGAGTTATATATTGAATTATTATTTAGGAAAATATATTTATCTCCAAATCCTCATCTCAAAATACTTTATAATTATTTTTTCATGATTTTTTTTTCCAAATTACTGAACATGCATGTGTGTACTCTGAAATAATTTAGTGTGCACCATACAATAACCAAGTATGCATTATGTGTTAACCAAGTGTATATTTTAGAAATATTTGTAACAGTAAATGCGAAAATTTAAATAATAAAATGTGTATTCTATAATATCAGATATGTATTTGAAGGATCATATAATAAGTCCGAAAGTTCAAGACAGTTTTAGCTTAATGCATATTTTTATTAGCCGAGTATGTCTTATGTGATAATGAAATGCGTATTATTGCGACATGGAAGAATTTATGAAGAAATTTATAGTGTGTGAATTTATAAATCTTATATGTTTTATAATGTTTTAATAAGATTATATAGAGTTGATTAATACACAAAGTCATGGTCAATTATTTTGTGCGCATGTCTGCTGGAGAAACAGCTAAAGATTAGAATAAAAATAGGAGCCTATTTCCTTTTTGCCATCTTTTGTCATACTCATAATTTTATTTGAATTTCATGAAGAAGATTGTAGATTTGAAATCTGAATAAATAACTTTTTTAAAATATTTAAATATTAGATTATTTGACTTCCTCTATATCTCAAAACAAATTATTTGAAATTAAATATTTCAATTTTTGAAATAATTATGCAATGACAAACTTACTGGTTATGTTGTGTATGTGTTGGACGTTAAATTACTAATTTAAGATTTGTCACGTACAATGGCGGATCTAAGAAGATCTAATGGGGGTCAATTAATTCCCATTTAATTTGAATTTTTTTTGTATTTATGTTTAATTTTCTATATAATTTAGCGAGAAATGTCATGGTACGGTAAAATTAACCTCCATTTTCCGCATAATTTTTTTATATAATTGATCCTCATATTTCAAAAAAATTTATATAATTGATCCCATATGTGTTTGACCTCCACTATTCGAAAGTCGGACTTTGCTTCTGATCACGTAGAGTTTTTAGTTTCGAATATTACATTCTGATCAGAATGAAATTTGACACAAAATAAATTCATTTCAATGAGATAAAATAAAATTGGAATCAAATGTTTAACAGTCGGCAACCATCCTTCTTTAAAAGAATTCACTTAGATATTTTCAAATCTCTCTTGTTTTCCTAACTGAATATTTAGACGGAGCAATGTGTTAGTACATGGAGGTGTGATTGTTGAGTAGTGAGGCATAAATAGAAATTTTATCCTTGCCTTAGAATGAGATATTTGTACTCGATTTTTTTTTGTAATTAATTCTTTGATTCTATAAAATTTAATAATCAGAAATCAGATGATAAGATTGATGAATTCTTACAAGCTTTTACTAAATAACAAGATATGGAACACACTAGGCTACAAATTTATGGCATCAAGCAATCTGTGCCAATTGCTTCCTCAGACCGAAACCATGAATACCATCAAATAGGAGTGTAAACGGATCCGGATTATCCGGTCCGAATCCGTTTATGATCCGTATTCATTTTATCCGGAGCAGATAATTCACGGATTCGGATAATTATCCAAGAGTGAGGCTATGGTGCTATGCATAGCACGGATGACTAGCGTACTACGGCTTAATATGTTACTTTTTAAAATCCTAACGGTCGATCCGAACCGTTCAATGTGATAACCATATGAATATGTACTTGCAAACTAAATTTTATATTTTTTCGAATTTTTTTACTATTTGTTTAGATAGGTAGAATTTTGATGGTCCAGAATTTTCAGAAAACACTGATTTTTCTACCTATCTAAAAAAATAATAAAAAAATTCAAAAAAAATATAAAATTTAGTTTGCAAGTACATATTCATATGGATATCACATTGAACGGTTCGGATCGACCGTTAGAATTTTAAAAAGTATCATATTGAGCCGTAGTACACTAGCCATTGGTGCTATGCATAGCACCATAGCCTCACTCATTATCCAATATCCAAAATTAATCGGATACAGATAATTTTCTCTACCCGTAAACGGAACGGATATCCGGATATTTCCTAATCCAGCCGCGAACCCTCAAGTTGATCCAAACCCACGAAAGCAATTCACAGTATCGTGCGAGATGTATAGATAAGTGCTTCAAAATTCATTTATATCCAATTAACACACTTTTGTTTCATTGGAGCACGTCTTAACTTCTTAATCAGACACTAGTTTTCTTTTCTTTTTTTCTTTACCTCCATTTCTTCTCTTCTCCATTCCGCTCCATTCCGATCTTTTTTTTTAATATTTCTGATTTGTTTTTTATTTTCATCACATTTCCTCTATATTATTTTCTAATATAATGAGTCTTGTATCTTTATATTATTTTTGTATTCCTCATATTTTTACTTGTATATTAAAGTTCATATAACTTAATTATCCGACAAATATTCATCAGGTATCCGTGTTCGAATCCGTATTTGTGGATTATCTGCTCTGTATCCATATCTGTTTAAGGTGGATTTAATTTTACATTTTGACATCCGTTTACTATTCGTATCCGTATTCGTATCCACTCACTGAAATGTAGATATAGATATAGTATTAACATTATCCGCTTTGAATTCGCTCCGTTTACATCCCTAATATCACACTTGAGATTTGATTTAAGATCGGACCTACTTTGGTTCGATGGGTTTAGCCACCGTCGATTTGATTTAAGATTCGTGCGAAACGCTTTAAAATTTGTGCGTATTTGTTTCAATGTTCGTGCGCACAAATCTTAAATTAGATCGGACGGTCATCGTGCTCGTTGAATCTAAAAGTAGGTCCGATGGGCATCGGACCTACTCCGTTCTCCTAATACCATGATCTAGTATTCTTTTTCTAGGAGAAGAAAAAAAGAAAACAAATATTCTAGCCTTACAAATAGATAAACAATCAAGGGCCTATATATGCGTCCCGGTCCCGTATCAAAATAGAAATACAAAATCTAGCGATACCCCCAAGCTTACCTTCTTCAAATAAGAAAAGAGAGAGACGCACAATTACCTCGAACCCCCTCAACAAGGATAAAAACCATCATGTGTTACCAAGCGAATTGCGAGAAGTGCAGTAAGACAACATGGCAAGGTTGCGGTCGCCACGTGGCGTCTGTCTACAAGCAGATCCCACAAGGACAGCACTGCATGTGCAAGGATTGGCCCGGCGTCTCGACCGAAAAGAAGGAATTGGAAGATGGCGGCGGCGGCGGCGGCGGCGGCGACGGCAAGCCGGAGACTAGTACTTGCACTGTCATATGAATAGCAGATTTGTTTGAATGTTTATTATTTTGCACTGGCAGATTTGATTCAAGTTTTTCTTTTGTTTTTTTTTTTTATTTCGCCCCTTTTGAATTGTGTGGGAATTTGTGCTGTTGGGCTGAATTAATTCTTGTAATTTTGTGATAGCGACCTCTTCTTTTTCTGGTTTCTCTTTCCTTTATTTGGATCTTTTTTTATTTGTTATTTTGATGTGTTTGTTGTATTCATCGACGCAGATTTGTACAAATATTCTGGCAGTAGTCTGCCTCGATTTGGTACAAATTGATTTCCGTAAAAGATAAGAAAAATGATAGAATTGGTTAGAGGAACTGTGATTTGGATACTTTAATTAGAACAAAATAATTTTAAGTTTTTTTAAATGGGGGAATGTAAGCTGTTAGAAGTTTGAGTATTTCAATTATAAATTTAGCTTCTTTTTGGTGTTATCTAGAAAGAATGATCCATTTCTTAAGTTACAGCTTATATAGTTATATTATCCATTAATGTTGTAAATCTACCAGTACATATAATGGAAGAAGTCTTAGAGGAAGATGTTTGTCAAGGGTTCAAATTGGAATTAGAAGAAGAGCATGGGTATGGAAGTGAAATGTTATTCCTTACAGGAAATTTGGATGTGTAATAGGCTAATAGCTGTTATATTTTACCTAAAAACCTTATTTTTTTTACTCATCTCTGTTCAACCTTATGTTCTTATGAGCATATATTTATCTATGGTCTTTTGATATAATGTAGAATGGATACTGGTATGGTCTGTAATGTTTTAGCTAAAACAAGGAAACTACTTAAAACTAATTATTTTGACATATTGTGGGTTATTTGCATTTCAACTCTATTTTTTTTTTATATTGAACTGAAGTTCAGGAAGATTCTGCTAGGCATTTCAGATGTAGTTGCGGGTTGTTTTTGACGGTCCAAAAAAAAATATCACTGGCATTGATTCCCTTTAAAATATTTTTTTTAGTAAAGATATTGACAACATTGTTTTAGCTTCATACAACACACAAGTTATTTTTTTTTTCATTTGAACTTCATTATCTTTATATTACATGAAGCCACAACAGTACCGTTAATATCCTTTACCCCTTCGAATTCTCAAAGAACTTTACGGTGCACAGTGCCTACATGGTAATGAAGGACAGTCCTGCAATTATCACACAAACTGGAAAAATATGGTCCATCAAAGTGCCTCCAAGAATGCAAGTTTTCGGTTGGTTGATGAATGATGACTATGAATAAGCTCCTGACAATTGATAACTTACTTCTGAGAGGTTGGCAAATCATCAGTAGGTTTGCCCGGATATAAATCTGCTGTTATTTCAAAGGAATCACAGGACCCTGTTATTCCTATCCCAATCGTTCAAATTTTTTCATGCGTGAATCTCAAGGAAAAACGTTTTTCGTGCCTGAATCTCGACAAAGATCAACAGTTGGGATCGGAATAACAAGGTGCTGTTATCCCTTTGGAATAACAGCAGATTTATTTCCAGCTTTGCCCTTTGCAAGGCTAACTCTGAATCTGTCAATCACCTATTCAATAATGTCCTTTTGCATTAGCTTTGTATCAAAGAACATCTACTATGTTAAGACAGTTGCAGGGGATGCAAATTGCAATGAAGCCAACGGAGTTGATACTTAATGAGGCAATTCAAGACAAACACAGATCAACCAAAGAATTGAGAGAGCGATGCTCATGCTCTAGAACATTCACAGAAAATTCCAAAGAATTGAGCGAACTGCAAGAGGAAGTGGCAAACCAGGAAAGATTTACATGAAAGATCAAGGTTACTGGCAGTCAGATTAGTCGCTGGTACGGTTTCTGGTACCACTGGCACGAGTTACACTTAAAGCACAGACACTCAAGCAATCAGGACGGCAACTGAATTGAACTATTTTAAACTTCAATTTTCTTTCATCGTATTTTAATCCTTTTGTTTTCTTTTTTATTTTATCTCGTTAAGCAGCTCAAATGTTTTGAGTAATGCTGTTATCATTTTCTTGTTTTCTGTTACAAAACTTGTGTACCAGTTTCAGTGAGGTTAAATGTGGGCTTGACTCCCATTGTTCCTCAAAAAATATCTTTTACGGTTTTACCCCTTTTTTTTCCCTCCCAAGTCTGCAACTGAAATCCTGGATCACCCCTTCTGGGTTTATGAGCGAGTGGAGTCGTCGAATGGGCCGAGAGACATTTTAATGAAGCCCATTAATATTGAGACTTCAGTTAGGTGATTTATTAGTCCCGTTAAGATACATTTGAAATTAATGCGGTATTAACAACGACGCATACAGTTCTAAATTAGGCCCGCTAAGATTATATGCGAAATTAATGTCATAACAAGGATACATTCAATTCAGCACAGTAGATGATGAATTATAGCATTACTTAAAAAATCACTTGGCATTGCTTTCCATGGGACGCCGATTAATAGTATTTCCATTCATATTGATTAGTTCAAAATTGGATAATAATTTGGTGAAATAAAACTCATTATCCGGTTTTGATGTTTTTGGATAAGTAACAAAATAATATGAGTAAATAGGGAATATAATAATTTATAAATTTTCCAATAATTCATCATAATTCTCAGATAATTACAGAATAGGAATTTGTTCAGGAACGATTTGTGAGTTATTTGCAAATTTTATTACTACATTTCCATTACTGATGGATGAAATGCCGAAGATATCAATGAGATATAACTTTACAGGAAATGATAGATTTATTTACCAATTAAAATTCATATTTAATTTACAAAAAACCTAGCTCCTCTTCAACAGGGAAAACAAAATCCTCCCTTTCTGTTTTGCTTGTTTGGATGGCCTTTACGGCTTTTGGGGTTCTCAAATACCGACTAGCTTTGCTAGTTTGGGTGGTACTTGGCTGGTTTTTTTTTCTCTTTTTATGATATTTTGCTGATTTTGTTAGTTAGAACAGAAAAGGAAAAATAGAATTTTGTAGCAGATACTGCCTTTTTTTTTTTTTTGCCTTCCTTTTTCGTTTTACCTTGCTCTTGTCAGGTGATTGAGGGTCGAGACCCCTTTTCTTGCCCCTTGTACTAGATTGGTGTTGTGTTTCGGGTTTGGATTTTCACCCCCTCGTATGCACTTCACATTTCTTCTCTGGCTCTTGCTCTCTATCATTGGGCTTCTCCCATCTAGAGGCGAGGCTAAGGTTTGAAGTCTTGAGGTCAGCCCTTCTTTCTTTTCTTGATTTCTTTGATTTTGTGGCTAAAAGCTTTCTTCAGCTCGGTTAGAGCAGGTTTGGTTCTGGCTGCTGCACCAAACCATTTCCCTTTTCCTTTTTTCTTTTGTGGGTTTTTAATTTGTGGTTTTCTATTCAAATTTGAACTTTTGTGGCTTTTTGGTGGTGTTGCAGTCTTTATTAGCTGCAGTCTTGTGTATTGCGGAATTGAGTCAGGATTTTAGTTCCGCTCTGATACCATGTTGATTTTTAGAGAAAATAGAGATGAGACAAAGAAAATGGTTTATGGTAAAAATGCATTTCTGTATTGATGTATATCTCTTTACAAACTATAAGTCCTATTTATATTACAAAGTCTAACAGCTAGTTTTTTGTACCGTTGGTACTGTGCCTATTTGTTGCTCAGTTGACACCTATTGTTGCTTTGTCATAAATAAACTAAGATCCTATGCTATGCTTGATTTAATCTAAGTCATTCGATTAATGATGGATAACTGAGATCGATCCTTGACTTCATTATTTTTAACATATATCCTATGCAGTAATGATTCATTTTATAGTTCTTTCAATTTTTTTTGCCTACACAGGAATTCAACAAATTAATATCTTTAGGTTCTGTGCAAGCAGAATATAATACTGATTCCAAGTTTTTTCAAGTTAATATTGATTGACAACCCTTTGAAATATTATGCAGCCCATAAAAAGTGGACCCTAGATGGGAAAAACACGCATTTTGTTTTACAAAAAAACACACTAATTAATTCATCTGCCTCCAAAATCCGACAATATCATTCTTTCATTAGAAAGTTGCTAGTATTTCACAAATATGAGCATGTGCACAGATGGCCATTCAAGAAAATACCAGTAACAACGTGCGGGGTTACGGTCTTAGTTTGAAATTAAACTTTAATTTTGATTAAAACATATTTTGGTACATATACACAGTCACACACCCATTAATACAATAGTCCACCCATTACCCGAGTAAGACACAGAAATAAAAGAATTCTCCAAATTATAATCCTCCATCGTATATTAGTATGGCTTCTCACCAATGATGTTGCCCGGGGGTGCGTAGCTGCATGCCATGAACTGATCACCATTCAGACATTTCACCTGTGCACACCCTACACTCTCCGTCTTGGCCCAGACAACCTGTGTGTAGTGTCCACACATCTGGTCTGGTTGGCAAGTGTCGCTATCATAGTCGTAGTATTGCTTCTCTGAGATCCAGTCGTTGACAGCATAGGTGTAATTATAGTAGCCATAAGGTGAGCCCCAAAAAAGGTTCTCACCATAGGGGCCTTCAGAGTGCTCCAATTTACAGTCAAACTTTCTCTTGAGCGTATATGCGCTCGCATAGGCCTGTAAGATTAGGCTCCATTTTAGAGGCTTCAACCCGAGGTGCGCACGCTCATCGTTGTGGGCCTTGAGAATTTCATCGACAGAGTTGTGAGCAACGGTGGCTGTGAGGAGAGAGATGAGAACGAGAGAGAAGGCTATGTTCGACTTGGAGATAGCCATCTCTCTCGTGATGTATGTGTGTGTGTGTGTCTGTGTGTTTTTACTTGTCTTTGTTTGAAGGATTAGCGGAGTATTTAAAGGGGATATGAAGGATAAAAATAGTTTTAAAGGAGATCGGATTGTCTGGAACTTCAATTATTGGAATGGATCATTGTTTTGATGAGGTTCTTATACACAACAAAATTAAATCAAAGTGCATAAGCAAGGTTCTCTTTAATGATGAAACTAGGAATTATTACCTCCAAAAACAGACTTGTTATACAATTAGTTACATGGCGGATTAGACATCTGACAAATTGACAAGTGGTTCCGAACCAAAAAAAGAAAATTTACAAGTGCTTAGATGGCAATGCAAAAATGAAGGGATTTTGCTTTAGATAGGATAGCGACAGTTGTTTATGGTTGGTGGAGTGATGCATAGCCCATACCATTACTCATGTGTCTATTATTGGAATGCCAGATTATTTTATCAGGAGAATGGACACATCTGTTTCTAGAAATGTAATAAATTTATGCGACAATATGAAAGAGAAAATAGAGAGAACGAGAAGAAGACGTGATTATCTTTTACAAATCTATATAGGCAATAATTCCCTACTGTAATGTTGTTTATATTCCTTTCGGCATCAGTGTAGCTTTTGGGCTGAAATCATGGAACTATGGATAAATATAAGCCCAAACGCCCATAAAAAAATTGTGGGTGTCAAAATAAACCACTTAGTGACATCTCAGCCCAAATCTAAAAATCTTTACTACTAACAGATACAAAGAAATAGAAAGGGGGCGAACATTGGTTTCTTAACGCAAACTATGATCACGTTTTTAAACTATTTTTTGTTCAAAATTTTAAATTATGTTCGGACCTGAAATTTCCTCAATTAAATTATGGGCTCTTCTAATCTTCTTCTTTTGCACGGACACTTCATTTTCACATTTTCATATCCCTTTACAAGCCCCCATCCAACAAAAAAAAAATGTTCATGGCAGAGTTGATCAACCTCCGAACAAAATTTATCCAGCATTTTATGATGTAGTAGATATATATTTAAATATTAAATAATTTCACTTTACTATAAAGCCCAGAATACCGACAAGACGTTATAACCTTTTCAACCTGACTCACAATTCAAAAGTGAAAAATAACAGAATATGTTATTTTATTTTGGCATGAAAAATGAAAATTCATACTTCATCGAACCCAGATGCAATATGAAATTTTGAAACCCAAACGATCAATGTAACTCGAAATAGAAAATGATCTGATTGCCTAGGTTGCTCCAATCCACAACCATCTACCTAATCGACAAGATATCTTTACCGGAGCAACAACACCTCTCTTGACGCAAATCCATAACGACTTGAATCCAGAAAAAATCCGATCTGAACAGCTCATTTCACACTTAGTTGAAATGACATAGGGGTTAAGGGACCTTTCATGCAAGGACCTGGTCGGACATTATGCCGTTGGATCAATCAGCATCACCTCTACGGATAGAGGAAAAAATATAAAGAAAAGATAGCCTTGACTTTACCTTAAGCCGCCTACCAACTTTATTTAATTTCAACTTTTCTATCCCTTTTTAGGGGGGGTGGCCGGGTGGGGAGTCCTTTTAAAGCAAAATATGAACTTATTGTTGAATATGTGGTACAGGGGATTATAGGGTCCATTAGGGGGGCAGTTGACAATTTTATCTTTTTGATCTGTTGACAGTATGTCATTATTTATATTGCTATTATTTGTTGAATTTCTTGTAAAGTAATGATAGCCGACACTTTTTTTTAATATAAACAAAAGAGAACATAAGATAGAAGCGAGCACTCTCTAAGGTTATTTTGGAATTTCGGGCAGTGTTGTAAAAAATATCCGTTTAGACTGATTAATCGGTCGATTAGTTGTTGGCGGTGATCAAACCGTCATGAATTTTTTCCACTAATCGGTCGATTATTTTCAATTATGACCAATTATTTCCGATTATGACCGATTAATCGCTTGGCGGTACTCTGTCTGTCTAATGACCGTACACCGTTATTTACAACATTGATCAGGGGCAGCACAAACCGGTTGGAGTTGTTTGATTACATTAATCTGTGCAGATAATATTAAAATTCGTGTGGATCAAGTGTGTACAAACTTTTTCGATACGAATTGAATCGGTCCGATGTCCATCGGATTTGATGTTATTTGGATAACAGAGAGTTACAGGTTTTTGATGCCGACTAGTGACCTTGCGTTGCGTATGTCGGAAAGTAAAGGAGTCCTATGTCACACTTACAGTTGCACACACGAAACAAAGAGAAAGGAACGGAGATATTTTTAAGAAGTGTGCGAATCGTGTGTACGGTGTACCTGAGCTAGCTAAGTTGTGTGGGGTAAATGTGGTCCATATATTGACAACCTTGGGCTTAATTGGGGTTGGTACAACCACTTGTAACTATAATGTCTGCAGATTGGATACTTGCAATTACTTTAGATTGGAGTACAAAAGCATTTATATAAACTGGAGATACTATGATTGATTGATTGATATTTTATTACCGTTCATCCAGACAGAGAAGAAAGAAATTTGTTAGGACTGCATGGCTTTATTTATACCATGTTATTTCAGATATTAATGATATGAGTAGGATTAAAATAAATTATTAGTTTTGTGCTCCAATCATATTTCATATCTCTATCTCTGTTTTTGAAGTTCAAACAGACAATCTAAATAGTTCAACATGATATTGGTACAAAATCACTGTTTTTGGATGGTCTAGATGATTTGGTACTGATCTAAAAAAATAGTAAAAAACTTTGAAAAAATATAAAATTTGGTCTCTAAGCACATTTTAATATGGATTAATGTTGAGTAGTTCGAATTGACTGTTTGAACTTTAAAAGCAGAAATAAAAATGTAGAGATATAGTTAGACCATAAAATCAATAGTGTATTTTAACCCTACTCTAATGATATATCATCCGTCAACATGTGAGATGTGCAATCTCAAAATAGAAAATGGATGACGAAACAATAATGTCATTATCAAAGTTTAATAACGGATAGTGGATTAATATCGATAGGCATTGTCAAACTTGATTTGAAACACCGAATAATTAAAGGAAGCCATCGGTTCACAGTAGATATAATATATGATTTTTTTTTTATATTTCATAGGTGGTGTAATCCAATGAATTAAAAGACCTAAAAACACAAAAAGTCATACTTCAATATCAAATCTAAAATGTTTCTCTATTAAAATTAAAATTAGAACTTGAATTGACATTATCTAATACTCTGAATTACTATTACAGTTAATCATGACAAACATTGTTTGTAATGTACATGAAAAATTATGTATTTGCATACTGCAGTGGATATATTGTTATCATCCTGTATGTTGGAATGTGACAAGTATTTATATCACCAATCACAATGATTAACTTTGTCCATATATGTTAATCAGTGAATAAATTTGCAAAATTAATACTATAATTTCAACTTGAATCTATTATTTTCCAAAGTATGAAGATCAAAGTAAATAGTATTTGTAAATATTTTGGAGGTGGTGGGGATTTTGCTCTTTTCCCAAAGCGAAGAGAGAGAAAACAAGAAAAGAAAACATAGCCGTTGCCATTCTGTCCTTCTTCTTTTACATTTTTTCATTTCACTTCTATTATTCATTTTAATTTTCACTTTCCGTATAGCAATTCCCTCTCTCTCGTCTCTATCTCCTTATGCGGAGAGGAGAATGAGAGAGAGGGGAGGGTGCCGAATCGAGAGGTGCCAACCAGAGTCGAGAACGCAGTATCGTCGGAACTTGAAGCGTAGAGTCTTTACCCTTATCTCAATCGAAACGCAGTGGTGAGCAAATTCGAAAGAGGTAATAAGGTGATTAAGAGTGTAAATAAGTAGAATTAGTTGATTGTAGTAGTTTACGTATTTTCATGAGAATAAATGATTTTAGTTCTAAATAGAAGGGTCATTTGACTCGTTGTTATACGTTTTTTTTATCACTAAAATCGTTAGTTAGTTGATATTTAAAACTACTAACTTTAAAATAAAAATTTAAAGGTCAATTTTAATTCCATGTAAGAATTTGCATTAAGAAAAGAAAAAATATCATATTTTTTTTTAAAGAAAATGAAGGTTATCATCAAATCTGCCCGTCAATGAGTCGTCGAAAAGTTTATAGGTTAGAGGCGTCGATGATATATATATTATAATGGTGGAATAATTAATTGTGTAACGGAAGTACTTCCCCAAGTCAGGTAAAGAAGCACCCGAAATTATTTAATAAACAGTAAAATGGTTATTTTATTAATTTTAATGAATTATAATAGAAATGGTAATAAATTGGGTAAATTTGTGAATTTTTAAAATTTAGAAGGTTAAATACGATATTAAGAATTTTAGAGGGGACAATATGTAATTTTGAACTTTTAAAGGGTATACATAAAATTCCTCCATTTTTTTGTTAGCAACATTTTTTAAAAATAATTAATTTAATATTAAAAACACTAAATTATAGAAATACATTAACAGGAAACATTTGTTCAAACTACTAACTTAAATGTTAAAAATAATTAACTAAATATATTAGATTACATGATAAAAGTACAGACATTTTTAATGATTGAATTCGCACTCCACTTGCTTAATTTAATTACCTTGGATCATAAAAGTGGGCGTAAGAAAAATATATATATTTATTACAACAAAACAGTTTGTCAACAGCCCCATGACAATTATTTGCACTATTGACGAATGGTACCAATATAATTTTGGGATCGACTAACAGTCCCCCCCATTCAGTCCCCTAAACGTCCCCCTAACGGTCAAAGTACAACTGTCAGACATCTATTCAACATACATTAATTCACATACAAAATGGAAAGTATTCATACCTAAGATATCAAATATTCATATATAATTCATCAAGTATTCATACCTAAGATATCAAGTATTAATTCACATACAAACTGGGGACCATTACTTTTCGGGGGCAGTAACTGTCAGACTGCATTGGGGACCACAACCAAAAAGTCACGTGGATCACACCACTAGTGCTACATTCATTGATTAAATTAATTCACATACAAAATATAAAATATTCATACCTAAGATATCAAATATTCATATATAATTCATGAAGTATTCATACCTAAGATATCAAGTATTTAAAGAAAAAACTGGACACACCACTTAAACTTATCTTTTACACATTTTTCAAGGTGGTTTTTTTTTTCTCCGTTCAATCTAACCAATATTTCTGACGATCTATGAGAAATTTTGCAAATCTAAAACCACGAACGTGTTCTACACAATTTTCTCTTTCAAATGAGATCCATGATGACATACTTTTACACGTTTTTCAAGGTATCAAATATTCATATATGGAAAGT
This sequence comes from Carex littledalei, assembly GCA_011114355.1. Lineage (NCBI taxonomy): Eukaryota > Viridiplantae > Streptophyta > Magnoliopsida > Poales > Cyperaceae > Carex > Carex littledalei. The sequence goes on along the minus strand of SWLB01000212.1, from coordinate 54,379 downwards.
ATTCATACCTAAGATATCAAATATTCATATATAATTCATCAAGTATTCATACCTAAGATATCAAGTATTTAAAGAAAAAACTGGACTCATCTTTTACACGTTTTTCAAGGTATCAAATATTCAAATATGAAAAGTATTCTCCCAAAATGAAAAGTATTCATACCTAAGATATCAAATATTCATATATAATTCATCAAGTATTCATACCTAAGATATCAAGTATTTAAAGAAAAAACTGGACTCATCTTTTACACGTTTTACACGTTTTTCAAGGTGGTTTAATGATTGACAAAGTTAGTTAGAATGAGGGACGTTTAGGAAACTGGAGTGCGAGGGACAACATCTTTACTCTATAATTTTATGATCACCATCGATGGAAGAACACACTCAACATAAAGGAAACAAATCATGACTTCGCAGCTTCTGCGAGAATTTTCAAAAAACATAAAGGAAACAAATTAAGAAATTTCCGAGACCACAAGAGTCATTAATGATGTGGGGTCCTTGCTTTGTTTTATGGGGTTTTTAACTTCAAATTCTTCGATCCATTTTTAGTAGTTTAAACATCCATGTCACCATGTCAGATTGATAGTTGATCACTCTCCTCATCGATTGTTTATTGCTGTTCTTCTTCACGGATTTTCAATCTTGCAAGTAGTTTGAAAAAAAAAATTCTGAACAGATTAATAAAATAATTAAACTATGAAGTCCAATATGATGGATTAGATTATCTGAAATTTTTCTGAAAAGTTGTTTGACATATTGTAATTAATTTTAAACTAATCTGAGAGTCAAAGTTAAAAATAAAAAACACTAAATTAAATCTAAATTATGCTTATGAGCTGTGATTTTTTTTTTTTATCAGAAGATCTGAAAATTTGTCTGACTAGGAATAAAATGCATATAATAATACTCCGAAATCTCTAATATATTCAGAAACCTCCGAATTCAGAAAATAAGAAATTAATACACTGCCCGAGAATAAATAAAATATTTAAATTAATTGTACCTAATATGTGAGGTCCGCATGTCAGGTCCCCTCTATTTCACGGGTCCGGATCCCCTAAAGTAACCCAACTTTTGGGTTTTCGATCGCGACCGTCCGATTCGATTCTGTCGCTCGAGATCGTCTTGGAATTCGAATCTGTTGTCGAAATGTGTGCGCTCCACTTCGGAATGGATGATCTCGGATCCAAATATCGGACGGTCCCGATTTAAAACTTAAAAATTGAGTTACTTCACTGGATCCGAATTTCTATTTCACCCACCCCTCTGTCGTCCTTGTTTTCCTCTCATGACCCTCTCACTTCTTCATGTGTCTCTCGGCTCTCTCTTCTTTCTCCGCTGCTATCGTGAAAATTTCTCTTTTTATTTCCTCTAAACTCATTGTGAGTGTCCCTTCTGTGTTATTGATTGTTTATTACTTTTATGACATGTTATGGCACTGTTTATTATGTTTTGGATTAAATTTGATAAAAAAAAAATACCTTGCGAAAATACAAAAAAAATTATTTACTTGTAGCGGGTTATTATATCTATGCAAGTTGTAGGTTATTACATTCTTGAGAGCAGGAGCAAATTCAGGCTTTCAAATAATGAGGGTCAAACACACAATAAAGATCAATTATATAATTTTTTTAGAAGAAAATGGGGGTCAATTCTACAGTGCCATAGCATTTTATTATAAATTATATAAAAAATTATGTATAAATACAAAAAAATTTAAAAATAGAGATCAATTAACTCTCATTCAATATATATATAAATCCGTCAATGCTCGCAAGTGTGACCACTGTTTATATCACTTGTCACCATAATTAATTTTGTCAACATATGTGAATTAGTGAGCATGACGAATGTAGACATAAATTTGCAAATTTTATACAATATATAATTTCAACTTAGATCTATTATTTTTCAAAATATGAGGATTATAGTAAATAATTGTTATAAAAATTTTGCTGGTCAATTTTGATTCCGTGTACAATTTGCATTAAGAAAAGAAGAATTACCATATTTAATAAAAAAAAGTTTAATTCCGTGTACAATTTGCATTAAGAAAAGAAAATCCGTCCCTGTCAATGAGTCAGGGAAAAGCCGAAATTTTTATTTATACTATAATAATAAAAAGTAAATCAAAACACTCTAATTTTGAGAGATTTTCAAAAACACCAAGGCCGCCAAATGGCCCGGCAGACCTTGACAAAACAAAAAAACCCCTCAAATTCCTTTGATTTATAATACTTCTTTAATAGTTTTCAAAAATAGAAAGAATACAATAATTTTTATATTTACTAGTGATTTTTGAACCGTAATCAATAATTCATATACAAAGTATTTTTATTTTTTTCCAGTAACACACCAAGAAATAGTTTAATTTTTTTTACAATCGGATAAAATCCCGCCTGAAAAATGTTTCGTAGTCCTTCTAGTACATCTAAATTATAAGATGTTTTATCTATTTTATTTAATTTTCTCTCTAACATATTTATATTATTAATTATTCTTTCTATTTCTAAAAATTATTATAAATCAAAAGAATCAGATCAAAATTTGAGTTACAATAATTGTTTAATAATTAAAAAAAAATAGAAAGAAAACAATAATTTCTATATTTACTAAAAGTGACTTTTGAACCGGGATCAATAATTCAGATACAAAGTATTTTTATTTTTTTTCTAGTAACACACTAAGAAATAGTTTCATTATTTTTACAACCGGAAAAAATCTTGTCTGATTAATATTTTGGAATCCTTTTAGTACATCTAAATTATAAGATGTTTTATCTATTTTATTTAATTTGTTTTCTAACATATTTAAATTATTAATTATTCTTTCTATTTCTGAAAATTATTAAATTATTATAAAATCCAAAGAATCTGATCAAATTCAGAGGGTTTTTTTTTTTGCTTTGTCGGGTCCACTAGGCCATTTGGCAGCTCTGTTTTTGGGGCCGCAGAATGGCTTGGTGGCATGAGTGTTTTTGGAAATCTCTCAAACTCATGACTTTTTGGTTTAATTTTTTTTTTAAATATGGTATAAATAAAAATTTCGGGCTCATAGGTTAAAAGGAAAATTTTATATCGCGGAATAATTATTTGTGTAACGGAGTAATTTCCAAAGTCAGGTAAATAGGTACATATAGGCTAGAGGAGCCAACCTTTGACAAAATTGTCCCCACGTGTTCTTTTTTCTTTTTTCGACCCAATAACAATTGACAAGTTGGCCGGTACGAGTTAGTAGCTTAAAAGACTAGTACTTATTTTTATTGCCAAAATTTTTTTAAAGAGAAAAGTATCACATCAATTACAGAGAAATAAGAACTTGCTTTTGGTCCAGCGGCAAAAGCACATGACACTTATGTGAGAGGTCATGAGTTCGAAATTCATAAAGTGAGAAAATTATCTATATTAATACATAGGTGTTTAAAATGTGTTGAATGGTTTGACTCCTAACCCATATTTAAAAAAATTACAGACAAACAATACCAGCTTACAAAAACATGTACTAATAACAGTACGATTTCACCACAAAGCCCCCAAAAATCTCAAAAATTATTATAGTTTTATACACAGTATACATCCACGTAGTCGCAAGCAGTGTTGTAATAACGGTATCCGCTCGTAGGATGGACAGGTACTGCCAAGCGATTAATCGAAATTATGCAGCCGATTAATCGTTTTCATTAAAATTATGTGTATATATTCATAATTTATTAAAAATGATTTATTTAACTCATGAAACTTATCAAATAAATATCAAATAAACTTAATTTATCTTAGTTTTATTATTATAACATGACACTATGCTTATTTCTTCTTAACAACACATCCACATTTTACATTTGTAAGTAACACATTTATTTAATGCAAAAATAAATTTGAAAATTAAGCCTTTTCAAATACTAATAATATATTATTTGAAAGAAATGAAACATTCCAACATAAAATCACTAAATTTAGTTTATGATAACAACTTAATTTCATATATGAACATGTCGTACTAATTGAAAAAATTACATCATAAGTAAGAAAAGCATATGCTATACAAATAATAGAAGAATTAATCAACTTCAAAATAAATAAAGAAGAAAACACATTTATAAAAAATATTAAATGTATATCCAAATACAAATAAAACTACAATATAATATCACACAGTCATAAAAAAATAATGTGAAAATAAATATTCATTGGAATAAACAGGAATAAACAGGAATAAACAGGAATAAACGAACAATTAAACTGGTATAAACAGAATAATCGGCCAATTAATCGGAAAATTCGTTAATAGACCTCCAATTAGTGTATTCGTAACGGTTTGACCACCAATAACGATTAAACTGGCGTTTAATCGGCCGTTAAAGCCGTTTTTTACAACACTGGTCTCAAGAGTCAAGACTAAACAAACAACAATTTAGCCCTAACACTGGTCTCAAGAGTCAAGACTAAACAAACAACAATTTAGCCCCCCTAACACTGGTCTCAAGAGTCAAGAGTCAAGAGTCAAGACTAAAATAAAAGTGCAGAAAATTAAAAATCTAGGCATCCTAATTAATTGGATTTAATGGTCAAAGCAAGGGCGTCTTTCGAGGCCTTGCACAATAAACCGTTAGTCCCCGATAATGGTGCCAAAAAGCTTGATAGCGTAAAATGCGTGATAGGGGCTAATTAAATTTATAACCAGGTTTGCTACTGAGTCAGATTACAAGCGCATAATCCTATCGAGTAGTATAAATGAGTGTCGATCCGCAGGGAATAAGATTTAAGGTCTTGAGCGATTAAATCACAATCTTTCGAAAGGCTAAACAAAATCTGAAAATCAAAGAGTTGTTGTTTTTTATCAATGTATTTGGCGAAAATTAAAAGTAAGTAGAATAAAGATAGAGTTGTGAATTCCTAAGGTTTTAGCACACCGTTGTTACTTCAATCTGCTTTGATTCTTACCTTATTTGATGTTGGTTTTCAGTTGTTGTATGAGGGTTTCTAATCCAATTTAGTGATTACCGCTTTCGTCTAGCAACCACCCTACTAATAAAGAGATCCTTTTAAGGCTTGTCTTGACTAGTGCAAGGAGATCTGTGACTAGCCTAAAAGAATTCAGACTTCACTGTTAGGTACGTCGCCTTATTATCTTGATCATGTTGGGTGTACCCATGGTAAGACACGACAATGCGACATTCGTCTGTGAATGTCGAGACTCTTATGTATACTTTTGTTGATCCAACTAATCATATCTCCGGTTAAGATTTCCACCACTAATTTAGTATTTTTATTCTCCCTTATCTCAATTTGATTAGTCCAAAGATGACTAAGTTTCTATGTGTGGCCATCACATGACGGTTTAGACTAACAAGCAAAATCGAGTAAGATAGAACATAAAATGCAAAAGCAATCGAACAACAAAAGACTAAACAATAATCAAATAAAAGTATATATCAAAGCATCATGAGTAACAAGGTTTACTGCCAACCCTAAGAATCTAAACTTAGCCATTGAATGACATGTTTACAAAGAGATAAGAGAAAGATACAACCATACACGAAGTACCCTCCTACTTAGTATCTACACACTCATCTCTTCTCACTTAAGAAAATTCTAAAACCAAAGATACAAAGATATGTTTCAGTTCAATCTAGAGGACTTATATAGGAGTGGATGGGCGCCTGGAGATGAGTGGAGTCCAAGTTATCTGATCTGGATACAGCTGGCACAGTTATTCACCAAAGGACGTCTCAGGTACGATCTGTATTGGCTAATACGGACCGTATTCCCCCGGTGTCGCTGAAGGAGTTAATGGGTATTCGGCCATCTTTGGTCCGTACTGAGGCTCTGGTCCGTATTGGCTAATACGGTCCATATTCGGCCATCTTTTTCATATAGCAATTTAAAATTCATGTACACTAAATTATACAAAATTATACAAATCCATATTTAGCATTACAAAATTATGCAAATCCATATTTAGCATTACAAAATTATACAAATTCATATTTAGCATTACAAAATTATACAAATCCATATTTAGCATTACAAAATTCTAATTGAAACCACCTTGCCCACATACATCTAACATCGTCGATCTGCTCCTTGGTGTAACACTGCTGCTTTGTTCTATACTACAATTATAATTTGGTATTAGTTAGTAACAAGAAAAGGTAGATGCAAGACACTCGCAAATATAAAAAAAATAACGTTATATGGTTTAAATTATTTATATAAAAAAAATATACAATAAACTTCCGTTGGGGCGATTATTATATATGAATTCATAACCATAGAGAATACTAATAGATTACAATTCGTGCAACATATATAGACATTGCCTTTTGTATATATGCAATCCCATGTGATCCATATAACATATACTCCTCAAGATCCAATACAATGTTTGTATAAAAGTTATGTCCTTACCACTTAGTAAGCATGTGATCAAGCTTTGGCCCAATGTTGCCAAAACTCTTGGTTATGATCTAGTTTGGACCGAAATTTCATACAAACTAGTTGTATTAGATCCAACATATAAACAAAAGAGTGCCCATGTGATCCATGACATGATGCCTCTTGGTTAAAGGTCTCCAACATTTCAACTCCAATAAAATACATTGATTAACATATATGTGCATGCATAATAGAGAATAAAAATTCTCAGTTCTGGAATTTTCGTCAGAAAATATTATAAGAAAATATTTATACATAAAATTAATTGAATCTGTATATCTTTTATACGAACCATTGAAAATCAATTTCGAAAAAAAAATTATTGCATCTTATATGAATTTACGATTGCTCTGATACCAAATGATAGACATAATAAAACATAACGTGTTTTTACAATTAGAACACGTAATCTAGAATCCGTAAATCTAAAATAAAATAGCAAAGAAATTTAAATCTTACAATTCTGAATTGAAGACATCTTTAGGCGGAAGCGTTAGTACTGATCTTCAATGGTTTTCCTCAGATCTGATGATGGAGACCTTCAGCGTTTTCTTTACTTCTCTCCTTCAAAATGGATGATACTTTTCAGAATAATATCCCTCAAAATCAGTGGAGAGAGACGTTTCCAGAAAAATGTTTTTGGAATAAATGGGCAGAAAAACGTAAAAAATATATATATATAGAGAGAGAGAGATGGGCTATTGTGCTTTGCAAAGTAAAACCCCCTCTTTACTTCGGGCCATATTTTCATTTTTGAAAATCCAAACAACCAATCCGAACTGTTCAACATGTTCTAAATATTGAAATGTGCTTGCAGACTAAATTCTACATTTTTTGGAATTTTTTTACTATTTATTAAGCCACTTTGAAAATCGCTGATCCGGTGATCCAGAAATTTTTACTGTTTTTACTGTTCACAGTGGATCAGCGATTTTCAAAGTGGCTTAATAAATAGTAAAAAAATTCCAAAAAAATGTAAAATTTAGTCTCCAAGCACATTTCAATATTTAGAACATGTTGAACGGTTCGGATTGGTTGTTTGGATTTTCAAAATGCAAAATATGGCCCGAAGTAAACGGGAGTTTTACTTTGCAAAGCACAATAGCCCATCTCTCTCTCTCTCTCTATATATATATACTAACCTTAGAAAGATAGAGAGGAGAAAATACAAATTTCAAAGATCTCAGATCAACCTTCAATATAACAGAGAGAGAGAGTACTAATTACTTGATCAAAACGGCGCTGAAAGGAGAAGACCTTTTATACGGCGCGGGAAGGAGAATGTCTTTTAGAATGAAACCCTAGACTTTTCTACACGGATTTATACTTAACAATCCGTGTAGCTCTCTAACAAATCATACACGGCTATTTATAAGATAATCCGTGTACAATTCTTGTCTTTCTACACGGATTTATTATCAAAAATCCGTGTAGCTCTCTAATAAATCATACACGGCCTTTTTTCCAAACAATTCTACACTGATTCTTTAATAAATATTAGTGTATGATTCCAGCAGATTTTCGGGCTTTCAGAAAAACCTTTATGGTACACGGTTTCGTATAAAATTGGCAAAATCGTGTACAATGTACAGTGTAGAATTACCATTTCTGTAGTAGTGTCAGTCAATCTTCCATAAATAAGGAGCCGAGTGAATAAAAAAAAATTCATGTCCGGTTTTGAATAAGAGACTTTCAAATTGATCGCAAGTATTGGAGGGGGGTATTGAAGGCAAATCGTTTTTCCGAGCCTCATTGGACATGTTGAGAAGTTGTAAATTTTCGCTGTTAAGAACATTACTTTTTGTTAAAAATATACAATTATACGGTCACATTTTTAATGAACATTTGGTAAAAAAAAACTTAGTGTTTGAAGAAATAAACTAAATGTTTATATCTATACAACATATTTAAAAAAAAAAAAAAAACTAGATACAGTCAGAAATTGACTCTACATTTAATGATTGAACTCCTCTTAGCCCTGTAGTTGCTTTACCTTGAATCATAAAATTGGAAGTAAGATAAATATATATATATATATTTTTTTACACATTGTCAACTGTTACCTGACAACTATTTGCACTGTTGATGAATGGTACCAATATAATTTTATAACCATGGATGCACTCAACATTATCGGAACAAGGCATTTTCCGAGACCACAACAAGAGTCATTTAATGATGGGGGCCTTTGCTTGGTTTTATGGTGTTTGGAACTTCACATCCTTCGATTCCTTTCTAGTAGTTTAAACATACATGTCAGATTGATAGTTGATCGCTCTCCTGATCGATTGTTTATTTCAGTTCTTCCATGATCTTACAACTTTGTAAGTTATTTTTTTTTTTTTGGGCAGGCTAGAGCTGATAATAATTGAGCACATCACAAGCCAAAACATCCTCACTGTAAACCAAAAATATCTTAATTGTTAAAAAAAAAAAACTTTTCAGACGTATATGAATATGTGCATTTGCGTGTGTTTGAGTAGGTAGGAGGTCAAGCTATCAAACTATATAATATTTACAAAGAATTTTTCCAACTAGATTTTGAACATACTGCCTTTTGATTTTTTTTTATTAATATCCATAAATAAATAAATAATTACAAAACCGCCAGGATTCTTGACTTTCCTTTTTCTTTCAAAACCGCCAGGATTCCTGACGGTCCTGAAAGAAAAAGAACACCAAGAATCATGACGGTTCTATAATTTATTTTTATTTGACATCCTGGTACAGAGCCGAACATTAAATGTTTCATTTCTGATTTGTATATTTTAATTAAATAGAAGATGTTATCATTTTTTTTATTTTTTCTATTGAAATATTAAAAATATTTTTATATTTTGTTGAAAATAGATGGAATACTATAGAATTGAAAAATTATCATAGCCCTTCTAGTAAATAAAAAAATTATCGTGGTCATTCTAGTACATTCAAATTCTAAGGTACTCCTTCTATTTCTATAGAAGTGATTTTAAGAAAATATTAAAATATTAAAAATATAAAGTAGCTTCTAGAAAAATAGATGGAGTACCTTAGAATTTGAATGTACTAGAAGGACCACGATAATTTCATTATTTATCCAGAAAGGACTTTTGAACCTGATCAATAACTCAGATTCAAAAGACTCTTATTTTTCCTGTAACACACAAATAAATATTTTAATTTTTCCACACGGAGGACAACATGCATGTATAATCAGAACTGGATTATTACGAGAGTTCTTCAAATTTAGATGAATAAATATAATATTTATGAATTATAGTGGAAAATTATGTAATTTGAAGTTTTAATATTGTTATATATATCGTTGCAACAGTTTCTATTATTACTTACATAAACTACATTTGTTGCATCCTCTACCTGCTGGAAAATCGATCATTTATTACTTTGAGTATTTTGTAGGTGAAACAATTTATGTTTGCTAACGGATTATGTGGCAAAAAAAAAAATGTAATACTTCCTCCTTGTTCCTTCCGCATTCAAAGTTAAAAAAGTTTTTAAATTTGTAGGGGCACACTATTGCCTCACTCCAAAAATGTCACAATAATTTAATTTAGTCTCTTAAAAACAAATTAGATCGGGATTGTTATCATGAACCAATTCTTTAATAAGAGGATACTTGTTTGGATCTCTCAAACCACGCACATTCTAATTTAAAATACTAAAAGAAAACAGAAATTCATTCATCATTAAGAAAGTTACACAAAAAGCACTTAATTAGTGTTGCACAAAAACTAACCCCAAAAAGCCAAAAACTAACCATAGAAAAATTCCTGTAATTGCAATATTGTAATTTGTGCAGTAGTAGCTAGTAGCGGCTAGCACATGCAGTAACATCAATGTTCATTAATCCAGTTTCATTTCACAATCATCAGTACCGACAGATTGTAAGTAATTGACCGCTATTAATGTCATAATTGAAACATCAAGCCGTGACTCCAATCTGGCTGCATGTACTATTTAAATTATTATAAGCTGCACTCTGTTCTCCTGAATATTAGGGAGCTCTTAATGTCAACAACTACTTGTGTTCTAATTTCTGGCAAAGGATTGTGATGTAGCCACTAGCCAACGATATCAAGCCTCGATCTAAATCCAATATATATGTACATTGATCTGCACCAAAAGTGAATCTATTTTAGTAAATGTACGTATATTGTACGTATTAAAATACGCTTTATTATTACAGTACATTATGTTCTTCAGTAAAACAAATGGGATCGATACTGATTGCTCGATCGATCGGAAGTATAGTATATATGATTTGTGGCAATGCACTAGTACAATTTATTTAAAAAATACTGCTTCTCACCAACTATTTTGGCTGATCATGGTACATATCGTCCTGAGTTAATTTTGAATATCTCAAGTTGCAATTATCTAATTAAACCACCGTCAACCTCAAGTCTACTCAAATACTCGATTCCTGTAATTATTTTAACACCAAAAATAAATTATTGTCATAACAAGCAACAGGTTACAGGAGCAAACATATAACTGTGGTAGGGCCCCTGGTGGTGATGGCTCTATGGTAGAATTTCTACTCTAGTCCAAGAGAGACAACTAACAAATAATTTTTATTTTAGGAAAAAAACAATAAACTTAAATATATAGACAGACGTCTTCTTCTTCTCTTCCTCCTTATTTATTCTCAGCTTCCTCTCTTAAACCCTTAATTTCTCTTCAAGTCAAATTAATACTCTATCCTCCGTCAAACATGGGAAGAGCTCCTTGTTGTGACAAAGCTAATGTCAAGAAAGGACCATGGTCTCCTGAAGAGGATGTAAAGCTCAAATCTTATATCGAACAACATGGTACCGGGGGCAATTGGATTGCACTCCCTCAGAAGATAGGTACATATATATGTGTGGTACTATTAATTTAGTCACTAGTTATTTCTTTCTTTTCATATTTTCTGAGAAACTGACGAAGGGTTGATTCAAGTCCGGCCAGCATTTTGAGGGAATTTAGTCAAGGATTTTAAGCTGGATGAAAAAAAAAATGATGAAGTAGCAAAATTGGGGGAAAATGCACCAGAAACAAGCATGTCGACTAGCTTGCAACTGATTAAACAATCTATCTCCTAAATACACATTTTTAATTATGTTGAGTGTTCATTGCAAATTGCAATCTGATTTATCAGGACTTAAGAGATGTGGCAAGAGTTGTCGTCTCCGCTGGTTGAATTATCTTCGACCAAACATAAAGCATGGTGGTTTCTCTGAAGAAGAAGATAGAATCATTCTAAGCCTATACATTAGCATCGGCAGTAGGTTAGTCAATTGCTTTTCTTTATATTTGTTTGCGATATTGTTATATAATTATATATCTTTTTATCTCCTATGCTTCATAGATTCATATAATTGTGATCATTCATTCCAAAAATGTATATATATACACAGGTGGTCTATCATAGCAGGACAACTTCCAGGTCGAACTGACAATGATATAAAGAACTACTGGAACACTAGGCTAAAGAAGAAGCTACTCGGCAAACAATTGCCACATCAGATGCGCAATGTAAAGCAAGAAGATAAGAAGAACTATGCAAACTACAACCTTTCTCACGTTTCTATTGCGACTGAAGGAAGCTCGAGCCAGAGCAGCACCACAAGTTGGTCCGAGATCAACACGAAATACCACAAAATTGCATCCAATCAAATGATCGGGTCGGTAGTAGCTTATCCATCGGAGCTAGATGAAATGTTCAATTTCAACCAAGTTAAGTTAGAGGGCTTGGATGGTTTATATGGAGAAATTATCCCCAATTGGAGTAATGAGGTTAGTGAACTGATCTATCCTAGCATGGCTCCAAGTTTTCAAGAAATATGCGGTCCGGTAGATGAACAAGTGCACCTTGGCATGCAATGAAAGAGAGAATTGTTTGTACCTTAATTGACTGCTGTAAATTAATTTATGCTTGTTGTGTTTATCATATTCCTTCGATTTGTATTAACTAATAATCAAGCACAACATGCGGCATGGATAGTGGGTTGGTTTTTGCAAAATAATTTGTTGGTTTCAGTCGCTTTGTGTGTGTGTGTGAGAGAGAGAGAGAGTCCCAAAAATCATCCATTTTTCTTTCCTTTCTCGTATTAAAAGGAGAGAAAACAAGCAAGATCTCATTCTTAATAATTATATTAGACTGAATTTTGTCTTTCGTTTTGTATTTATCATCCAAATAAATATGGATTTAGAATCTTTTTTATTTTTTATTATTTATTATTACTACTATCTATCCGTGTTGTAAAAAACGACCGTTTAGGCTGATTAATCGGCCGATTAGTTGTTGGCGGCAACCAAACTGTTACGGATTTTCTCTACTAATCAGCTGATTATTCTCAATTATTCCTGATTAATCGCTTGACAGTACCTTGTCTGTCCGACGACCACGTACTGTTATTTACAACACTGCTATCTATTGATTGATAAGGTACGTAGAAGTTTCTCATATACTGATTCTACAAATTAATCAATATTCTTACAATATATATTAAGACATTGAGAATGTAAACTACCAGATTACGATCTACTCATGGGTTTCAAATTTTAAAGCGATTAATTGATTAATATGGTATTTGATTAATTTAAATACAGGGTTCTAATTTATTTATTTTACCAGATTTCCTCGCTCAAAAACCCACACCATTCGTATCGTAACCAATTGCAGTTAATAATATAATATAGAAGCTTGAATTGTTTCCTAAAAATGTAATGATTTCACTTGGGCAAATCATCGAGGTCGTTTCACTTTTTCAGTGTGCTGGCACGGATTTTGATGCCAAAAAAGAAGAAATCATATATATATTCGAATAATGAGCTCTACATGAATTTTAAAACGAAAAAAGAATGAACTTCATGTTGAAATTAAAGAAAAGTAGACAATTTTGTTACTAATGATTGTCAGTATCCTCTAAAATATATACTTAACTATTATGTCACGAATAACCTCAAATTGATGGATGTAGAAAGAAAATGCGTTACCATTAATCGAAATTCTGACACGATCAAAAAAGGAAATGATCGAATATTCTATCGGTTTTAAAGCTCAGCATGCACCTACTTGGTTGACAGTACAATTAATTAGCTAATTCTGATTTTGTGAAGAGACGTTTTAATTTGTACAGCTCATTTGGAGCTTGCTCATCAATAAATTAAGATCGATGACGCTGTGACGCACCACATCTCCACCAAAACAATTATTAATTCGTACACAACTTTTATTTATTATAATTATGATATTTAACACTTGTTTTACATGTGACACGCTTCTATAATTAGTAAGTCGAAGATAATTAAGGCCTTGGCCGATTTTTAGCTCTCCACTTTCAAAAAAAGCACGTAGCATCAAGACTTTCTCTTTTTGGGTCAGAAAAAGTTGCTGTGCGCCTGTGCATGTATAGTGCGAACAACCATGTTGGGGTGTTCTCCTGTGTGATGATTGAGATCTTAGAATGCAGCTCAGTTTGGACTTTTCAAAAGCTTCATACAAATTTTATCCGATTTTTCTTCTAGAATGCTCCAGATCGAACGAATCCAATTTTATAACATTGACAAATTGTTGCACTGAAGCTGCAGCAATAAAGGAAAGATGTTATATGTATATGATGTGACATGATGTAATTAATATGTTGTGATTTAGTCATGTCATTTAATATTATATTATAAAAAAAAAATTTAGTTACATCATGTTATGTCATATAATAAAAAAAATTACGTGATATTATATCATTTTACTAAAATAATGAAAATAGTTGCATTATGTGAATGTTCTACGTATGACATGCTAACCATGTTTTTTTAATATTAGTTCATTGAAAAAATCAGATTTTTTTACTAAAAAGTATGCAAAAATTACAAAATAAATTAAATTAACAAACAACATTAGAAAACAGGACAGAGAACGTGACCAAGTTTTTGTGATGTGTCACAGAGACACGTCATGTGAATAAACATGTCATGCATGCGATAAACAAGTCAAGTCTTCACTACGTTGCAGCTTTAATTAGGTATTTACTTGAAGTATCTGGTATATAAGATTTTGGGGACTTGTTCATTTTACGGAAAGGTAATGGGTGTACAAGATATAATTCATGTTTCTAAGAAAATGTAAAGTTTCGAGAGATATTCTACACTTGACTAATTCTAGAAGATGATATTAAAATCCTGCTTCGTAGATCTATCATCCCATGGAAAAGGATATAGCTTGATGAAAGGTGTAAAATAATAATAATAATAATAATAATAATAATAATAATAATAAAAGGTAAAGACTGAAGAGAGAGAAAAAGTATAGTTACTTTTTTGGGTACATGATGAGAAAATAACATGGAGTCGTAAAGTTTTTGTTGAAACTATGGGTTAGTAGGTTAGTGCCTTTGACATTTTTGCTACCTAGCTGATAAAAAAAAAACATTGTTGCTACCTAGATGCTTTTAGTTTCTTCTTTCCCATGACTTGTGTTTCAAAGAATATTTTTTCTGTTTTATATACCTCGTTACTAATTAATGTATATCAGTATATACGAATTGTTAAAATGTTAAAAAACAGTATATCCAATATGTGGTATTCCATCAGACATGAAAAACATGTCCTAACGTTCTAATTAGACTGTAGACTTGGTATATATAAACAGTGGACTCAACTTCTTGCAAAATATATCTCCTTTGAGGTTAGGAGCGGAACCATAAAATTAAGATGAAGGGGACTGATAAGTTAGCGTCATGTCACTTTATTTTATCATGAGGACCAATAGTATTAACTTTTGTAAAAATTAGAATTTTTAAAGGATAAAAATGAAAATGAAAATTTATAAGATGTCCTAATTAGTACCCTTTTATTTATATAGCCCTCTGCCCCTATTTAAGGCTAATTTAATGAATTTTCTAATACAGAAACGTCAGGATATTTTGATATTTGAAAAAAATTATATACAAGATCATGACGGTTATTCAACCGTTATAACAGTTTATAGAGCTCATAATAATTATTTTTCACTTATGATGGTTCACACAACTGTTATTGTGAATCTGGTGACTTGGGAATATTACAAGTTGAAATAAGCCTTTGCATAGAAAATTGAAAAAGAGTGTAGTTATTCTTTGATGGAGTGGAGGTCTAGCTTTTGTACTCGTATATCGATTGTATGAATACTACGCTGATTTTTGTTGAGAAAATCGTTGATACAAATAGAAATTGGGGGGCTGAAGAATCAAATATAGTGTAATTTCATTTTATAAAGGAAGCTAAAAGATATTAATACATAGAAAAATTACAAAATTTAATGGACCAAACTACAAATTTTCAAATTATAGGAGGTGCTTAGCACCCTTTTTCCACCACTATGTTCCGCCTCTAGATACACATGTACGATGTTCTCATATATTATTGAGAAGGATAAGAAAAGAGAAAAAAAAAAAAGGAAAGAAAAGCAGAAAAAGAGGTATCACAACTCAATGTGATTACTCATTATTTAGGTATTTTCAGTACTGTGTGAATATTTTGTTGGTCATTTGTTCTATTATTTTTTGTTTGTAGGGTTAAATTCATGCTCATCTTTCTTTTCAGATGCCAAATTGTGTGATGACAAAATAGTGTAGTTATTATAAGATATAATTATTAATTAATGGCCGCATTGACTATTATCAAATAAGAAAAATATTTCTCATGTGCATGAATTAATAATATATAGAGAGTACGTATAATGGTCAACAACGCATACAAATGACGATTTATAACCGTTATCAATTTAACACTCAACCGTCTATATATATCTACAAACTACAGAGAGTTGCAACAATTATGAATCTTTGTGATGGATTGACAAGTGTAATTTTGGATCTACCAAATTTCGAATAAGGATTTATTTTAGTTACTAATTATAGGAGGGCACCTATATAAGTTGCACCGGTTAGAGATTCGAGAAAGAAAATAAATTTGTAAAGGCTGCAAAAATGTTGAATGGTCCAAAAGGTAACGAACATGATTTTAAATAGTAATGTACTTTCCAACTAAGGTCCAGTTTTGGTTGCGTGGTTGACTTGTTAAGTAGCTAGGTCGTTAGTTGGGAAATCAAATCCTAATAATTGATTGACTCATGACTGCTGTTTCAAACGCAAGAGATATATTTTATTTTGAGGTACGTCCTCTATTATTAATCTTTTCCTAAACCTACAAATTGACCTCTCGCGCTTTAGTTTACCAACTATCAGTTTAATAAAGTCAGTATGCAGTACAAATTTTATATTTCTATTATATATCTCCTGTATATAATAGATATAGATAAAGTAGCAATAAGGACTCCATATATATATAGGTCCTACAGTTCTAGTTCTAGTACGTACAGAAGACATCATTAGTGGCGATATATCGATGGTGACAAATTTGTAAATAATATGAATCTATTAGTGATGATTCTTTTAATAAAAAAATATGTCACTGACAGTGTTGTTAATTGAGGGAGAAGTGACAATAATGATATGAGGTACAGTACTATGCATAGCACGGTTTGGTCCGTGCTACAGCTCAATATTTAAGTTTTCAAAATTCTAACGGTCGATCCGAACCGTTCAACATGATTATAAAATGAATATGTACTTGTAAACCAAATTTTACATTTTTTCGAATTTGTTTACTATTTTTTTAGATAGGTAGAAAATCACTTGATCTGAAAATTCTGGACCATCCAAAAACATTGATTTTCTACCTATCTAAAAAAATAGTAAAAAAATTCGAAAAAATGTAAAATTTGGTTTGCAAGTACATATTCATTTTATAATCATGTTGAACGGTTTGGATCGACCGTTAGAATTTTTAAAACTCAAATATTGAGCCGTAGCACGGACCAATCCGTGCTATGCATAGCACCGTAGCATCACTCGTAATGATAATTGAGCGAAAGAGTGAAAGAGCAAAGCGACATGAGCGAAGGGCAATGGAGAACCGTCACCCGCCGGAAACCCTACCCAGCTAACTGGCGCCACGCCCCAGAACCACCTCCGACCACCAAACCCTTCACCCCGTACCTACCTACCTTCGCTCAGGTTGTCCAGCGCTCCCCAACCACTGACACCATGGCCAGAACAACCACACCCAAACAAGCCCCGGCCATACTCAACCCCCAAGAACCCAGTACACCTCAATTCACACATCCCCTGGTTTACAATTCCCGCCATCTCCAACCTTCACCGAATGGAGGGGAAGGTGTTTCAGGTGCTGCCAAAAGGGTCACAATGTGGCAACCTGCAAGAACCTAACCAGATACGGCTGGTGCTGGGGGTTCGGTCACATAGGACAGAGATGCAATCGAAGCCACAGCCAGACACCTAAGCCACGAAGCCCTCATTATAGGAACCTTCTTTTGATGAGCTCTTAGAGAGTTCCTACCCACCACGTACACCTAGACCACTACCACAAGGTCGATCGGCCAAAACTTACTACTACATTGCAAGGGATGAAGAGCACTTCAAGGAAGTGGAGAGACTAAAGAGAGCAGTGGTTCTCTACGCGCCAGACATTGAATTTGAACTCTATTGATCATATTGCAGAGTATGCGGCCATGACCGGTTTGGCCACAGTCCAAGAGGTATCCATTGGCATCCTTACAAGGTCCAGATACCTGATCACCTGCTGCCTAAAGTGGAGCCAACCTAATTTATCAAGGCAATACCAAATTCAATCTGGGAGAAGGGATACTCTTTTTGGCAATGGAGCCCGGCAACCGACTCAGTTCTATGTAATCCCAAGTACAAGCTCTTGCTAGACCTCGATGGAGTTCCCTTACACCTCAGCAATGAGAATGACATCGCCAAAGCCATTGGGGGATTCGGGATGTACCTGGGAACCTTGGAACAAAGCACAGCCGGGGATATGGCATGTTGGACGGTTACGGTGGCAGCTACGGAGCTGGAGAATATACCACTTTAAATAGAGTATGTAGTTGGCGGTTAGGTGACACCGGTAGACGTCAGAGCCAAAACATGGTTGCCGATTCCGCTCTTTCAAAACGAGGAGATATCGAAACCGCCGGAGATATTCACGAGGCCGGTGCAGGTGCCGGTACTTATGGACACAACGTCCGGCGAAGACAGTAGTGCCACACGAGATGAAGTCCCAAAGGATCTGCATCATGGACAGCTGGTGATTGTGGATCCACCTCTTGACAAAGATGTAGCGAATCTTATCTCAACTGATATTGTCACCACCACATCAATTGGAGAAAATATCACGCCACAACAACCTCCCTTCCCCTGGCGCTGATAGAGAATGTACTGACATAGTGACAGAAGTGGCAGCACTACCAAACAATTTAGTGCAAGAGCCTTCTGAATCTGCTTAGAAGAACAGGTAGTGACAAAAGAGCTCTGAAATTGAAGCAGATAAGGAGGGACAGCTGTCCAACGAGAGGATCATAAGGTCCGAATAGCAGTTTCTTGAAGAAAGTCAGGACAAGAATGGCACATGGCAGTCACCATGTGTTGCGTCCTTCAACTATCCAAAAGAGGAAACCAGATTTTACATCACGTGGGGAAACATCAAGAATGTCTCAGCCCAAAATTAACAGGCCAAAAAAATAGGCCTCGACAAGAAGAAAACAATAACTACAACTGAGACAGAAAGAGCCAACTTGAGTTCGACCCACAGGGCTATTTTAAAGTGCATATCGACGCCCAACACTGTGAGAACATTGCAAAGGCCTGTGGAATCTCAACATAGCAGATTAATACCATGCTGGGTGAAGATAATTCAGAAAGAGTAATGCATCAACAGGTGAGTCTACGAGAGGAAATGAAGATGGAACCCGACCAAGAAGAGCACATATCTGATTTCGAACCCTTAACTGAAGATGAGCTGAGCTCGGGCTCCGATTAATCCGGGTTGACCGCGATACACAATGGAGTCATCAGTTTTTTTAATGAATATTAAATTATTCAAACTGTTATCTTGGAACTGTAGAGGCCTTGGATGTTTGGAAAAATGTTTAGTAGTTAGAGATGTCATTAGATCTTCTAGTTGTGACGTAGTTTGTATTCAAGAATCGAAGTGGAATACAGTGGATTTCAATTATATCTTGTCTCTCTTACCTTCTTTTTTTGAAACAAATTGTATGTACATAAATGCAATCAACACAAGTGGCAGCTGTGTGATTTCTTGGAGAAGGAATTTCCACCTGGACTCTGCATGGTCAACTAAACACACGATCTCAGTGCTGCTCACGGAGGTTAGTTCAGACCAACAATTTGTAGTGACCAATACTTATGGTCCAAGTGAAGATGAAAAGAAAAGAGACTACATGCGTGAACTCAAACGACTGGCTACCTCCATTAACCGGCCATGGATTGTCACCGGTGATTTCAACCTAATTCGCTGGATTATTGACCTGTCTGGAGATATGAGGGGAATTGTGTTAATGTGCCAGTTCAATGATTTAGTCACAGACTTAGCGCTTTTGGATGTCCCTCTTAAAAACAGGTCCTTCACATGGTCTAATCGTAGACCGACTCCAACCCTCTCAAAAATTGACCGTGTATTTGTTACTGATCATTGGGAGGCTCATTTCCCCGACAATTATACTCACAACTATACTATGGCTAACTATTTTTTGTAATTATCAGTTCCATTCAATGGAACGGGCTTGCAGCTTCTTTTGAAAAATATATATATTTTGTAGTTATGGAGACAAGACGATAAAAGATTAACGAATGTTGGAACTATAACAAGATGAATTGAAGGCAAGACATGAGTTGATCAAATTTCTGATTTGTGTTTACCATTAATATAGTGGGTGTATATATATATACTTGAAAGCTAATTAAGAGTCAGTACTTTTGCTACTATTAATCAAAGCGTCATCTCCCAACACTTAAAAAAAATGTTAATCCAAAACATTCTTTAAAATAATAAGATTCGGCATACAAAAGAAATATCATATTTTTTGTTCTTTATTTTACACTCTAATACTCCTAATTTATTTTCTTTCTCTCTAATGAAATTCTTGAAAATTTTCAAGTCTCCTTGTAATAACAATTTAATATTTGAATTAAACTTGTTTGAGGGATCTTGATTCAGCGCCAACCCCTCCATCGATCAGCCCTCTGATAGACTAGTAAGTATCCACACTGCTGGAGATAGAATGAGTACCAGCCGAATCATAAGAATTCCGAGTCTATTTGAAATATGAGTCTCACTTTAAGATTCGTGCAAACTTACATTGAACGATTTGGATCTAATCAGACTCTGTCAGATGCCTTACGTAATCCGATTTTCTGATGGACTTCCCATTCGCTGTAATACAGAACAGCATCCAGACCGTTAATTAAAATCATTCACTCCTGAAAAATTTATATAACGGTTCAAATGTTCTCATCTTTTCATTTTGCAAACTTCGGACTGCCCTCTGAATTTCTGATCAGTGCGATTTTCACGTTTGGATTGGAAAGAAGTCTCGGAGGTGTTACTGTTTCTACCTAAAATGATTGTCCTGAACTGGGACCAGTTGTTACTCTAGCACGCAAAACAAAATGGAGGAAAATCACCTGAGGCCATAGAGTCAATTGCCTCTCATGAAACTCATGGTAACAACAATTAGTAATGAGTAATGACAAAACCTGCAGTATATGACTCCCAATCCCAATCAGTTGTATTTTATTTTGGGGACTGGTAACAGTTACAGATGCTAATAAAATTGCATCTATAATTCCTCACTAAAAGATAATATTTAAAATATACGACTGATATTAATGTTGACAAGTAAAAGATGTTCACCATTAATTTTACCATTTCATAAAAATTACGAGTCACTTTACTTTTTATATCTATGCGCCACAGAAAATCTTTTATCTTTCCTCAACAGCTTCTCCATATTGTCAAATTAAAGTAACTTACATAGAGCAACAAATAGGATCATTAAGCGTAAAGCAAAGGAGAATATATACCTCATCAACTAGGGTTTAGCAACTAAGAGCCCCTAGCAAAACGTCAAAGCTGTCAAAATTTATATTAGTTGCACATGCTGCTACCCAACCTTTTTTTCTTTTTTAATAAACTCTGTCACTTATAATTAACTATAATAATTAATGGGACTCCTCTAGAATACCTAACACAACAACAAAGTAGGCACTTTTTGCGAGAGAGAAAACACATTTATGACGGTACTCCGTCGCGAAAAGTACCGTCGCGAATAGAAAAAACACGTTTATAATGGTACTCCGTCGCGAAAAGTCATTTTTTATCCTCGTGAAAAGTGCCAGTCTTTTGTAGTGTAACGTGGAATAGATAATAGTTGCCACTTGCGAATATAACAAAAGCTGTTCTACATTTTTTTTTTATATATAAATATATTTTTAATGAAGAGGGTTCAAATAATTAGTTATTAATTTTTGTAATTAATTTGTACGTGTCTAACATATAGTTATTATTTTTTTTTTTGGAGTAAAAATGGATATTAACCTTCCTCCAACTTAATATCCATAATAAAGATCCTCCACCCATAGAGCAAGGTTCTCTGGAGTTATTGTTTTGAGTTTGTGTATTTAAAATGAGCAAATTTAGATGGAGAGATTCTAGATGCATGATTGGAGGTTTGGAACCAACATAGTGACAATAATGCACTATTATTTATTAATGGCAACAACATCAGCTAACCTGGAGCTAATTTATCTCATAGTATACCGCTTAATATTTTTATTTTACGATATTGACAGTCACGAAGGAGGCATATAATATGCATGAGGCAGTACACTTTAATTATTTTTGTCGCAGCTATATGTACACAACCTCTTTTTTTCTTTTTTTTTGTGAGATTATGATAGAGGTTATATATACACCACCTTTTTATTAGCATCCTCCATGAATAGGGTTGAGTAAATTGCTCATAACTCGCTCATTAAGAACTAAGTTACATAAATCCTGACACATCTAATCCACTTCTCTAATAGCTGTTAGTATATCCAGAAAAATAATATTAAAAATTTGCAAATTTTCCTAAAACAAACACAATTACAATTCTCATTCAATGCACTATTCGTTAATTTTCTTTGGTTTCGGGCCATACTCATCAATACACTAGTCTCAAAATATAATCCAAAATTTGATCACAAAAAATTTGTTCGTTAATACACCGTTCTGGATTTGTACAGTTCTGAATTTGTATATTTCTAAATTCTATATTTTTATTATTGTTTTGATAATGCAAATTTGTAGGTATGTGACAAGAAAATAGCTTTGAGTATGTGACATGTAGGGCCGTGAGAACGACAAAAAGATAGTTGTTTGATTTTGTTAAATTTGCTTATGGACAATTTTTTGTTAAATTATGTGCTGCTTAATTAGGTTGGATTATGACAATTTGTTAAATTCTATAAATGAAAATTAGTTTTTGAATGATATATTTTAAACAGCTCGGCAACTCGCTCTAACTCGCTCATTAAGCTAATGAGCCGAGCATGAGCATACCCCAACTCGCTCATGCTCGCTCATTAATCACCCCTACCTTGAACATTAGCTCTCTCTTTTTTTTAAATTTTTTATTCCAACCCGACTCGCTCCCTTGGAATCCACCCTTATTATGTTTTCCTATACATTAAAAATGAATGGTATGCATGTGCCGTTTAAACTTTAAAGGCTGTTTAGGCTTCGTAAACACATCTAATTTGCAATTGTAATCTTTAAGTATGTTACTCCAATGTTAATACTCTGTCATGCAAGAGATCCTTTTATATATGTTTGTGAATATATCAAGATAAAAAAAAATTAACTATTTTTTTTTTAAGGGAGCATCGATATCACTTAGTAATTTTTTATATTGACAATCTTTAAAATATTTAAAAATAAATTTTAAAATTAAAATTCAATATTATAGATCGACATGATCTATATTATTCACATTTCATGTCTATTAAATATTATGAGACTTGGTATATATTTCACCATACATCAATTAAGTGACTCAAAATTAACTTCAACGGTTTGAATTTAGCGGTACGAATCATCAAACAATATTTAAATTGCAGGAATTTGATTATGAGATTATCCATATGTATACTTATAAATTTACTTTTCAATGTTAAATTTTTATTTTTTATTTGAATATTTAAATTCATGTTAGAACTGTCAAAATAACTATTGTCAGGTGACTCTCTAAAAAAATAATACATGCAAATTTCTTAAGGAAATAGTTGGGATTTATTTTGTTTCTAATTTAATTAGTGAACGAGAGGATTCCAGTGCCATAAATTATTGGTAGAATATATTGAAACAATCTCGATTTAATACAAGCATTATACAAATTTAAACAATTGAACCGAGGACATAATACATGCAAATTTAAATTTATATAGCACTCTTTTACAAGATCAAGGCCATGTAAAAAAAATAAAACTTTTTTTACTCCTTGATCTCGTACAAAGAACTTCACACAAAATAAATTTAAAATTAAGAAATTCATAACATCAGACTGCATTTAAAAGAAACAAAAAACATTCAGTTAATGAACTGAGCTAATAAAGCTAAGTTTATTGGAATAAAAGGAAACATAACTTGTCCGATCCGCACGCAAGTATAAAATAAAATCAAGACTCAAGAGCCCACAGACCGATATTTTTATTAATACCCCAAAAAAAAAACAAATTATCAAATTTGCCCCCACCCCAAACTTATTTTTATTTCTACCCCAACCGCCCGTGGGCTGGGCGGTCCACTTTCCCCACCTGACCGCCCAGCAGCTGGGCGGTCCGCTATAAAACCCCTATAAAAGAGATTTTTCTCTCTCCTGATGAGCACAGTATTCATTCCAAGTTTCTAACAAATTTTCAAAACCGAAAGAGAGAAAGAGAGGCGATTTTGAGGCGAGTAGAGGTATGGACAGTAACAAACGAGGTAAAAATGAGGAAAAAAAGTACAAGTGTCAAATATGTCGTGATTTTTTTAATTGTGAGACATGTAAGCTGGAGGAATGGAAGAGACGACATGTTCAGTATGAAATTTCAGACGATGACTTTGTGGAAAACCCCTACGGCTTTGGTTTGAAAAAGAAGAAAGTTGATCCAGAGACTCCAGCATCGGACGATAAGTTTGTTCCGTGTACTGGTAAGACTACCACTTCGTCTGCTGTGACTGATCCAGATCAGGCAAACTCTGATGATGACTTTGTGTCATGCACTTTCAAGGCTCGTTGTAAGAAGTAGATTTTTTAGGAATTTATGTTGTAGAATTTTTAGGAATTTATGTCATAGACTTTATTTCATTAGTTTTGTGTTTGTTTATATTTTATGTTGTTAGTTTTTGTATACGTAATTAAGTAATAAAAATAACAAAAATGAAGCATATAAAATAATCGAGGCAAATAAAAAATTGCATAGTTCACAAACTACCAATTAGAATAGTTCACAATATACATCTAAAATAATTCATAACATAATTTAACAAAACTTGGTAATCAGCGACGACGGCCGAACAAACTCAAAATACGACGTCTGGGTCTGGGTGCAACTGGTTGTGCGGCACTGCCGGATGTTTCTCCATGGCTACTACCGGTTCCTGGGCTTTCATGAGTGCGGTGGCTACTACCGGTAGCCTCAGCAACAACTCTAGCATTTTCTCTTTCGTTGGCTTCATTAATGGCATCTGCATTGCATTCCAGTTGAAATAAAATCAAAATAAAATATAAGTAAACAAATAAAATATAAGTAAATAAATAAAATCAACCGTACCTGCTCGTTGCCTGTCAGTTGTTGAACGGCGGGCCTGATGTCCCATTCGCCTACCTTCCATCTCGTCCATGATCATTACTTGACGCTTGTGGGGTCTTCTTCCTTTTCTGATCCACCCACTTGCGGGACAGACTCTATCACCAACATAGGGCGGCCACTGATACTGTTTGGGATAAGGATGGAAAGATGCACCCCAAGTACTCGCAAGGTACTCGGTACGGTACATGTCTGCGACATAATCATCCTCAGAGAAGTTTCTCTCTTAGCACACCGCCATAACATGAGAACAAGGTAGGTGGGCCAACTGAATTCCTTGGCAAGTGCAAGTTACAGTATTGTCAGGTGCAAAAATAACAACATACTTGAACATCCTTTTCACAAACTCCATAGTCACATCCGGTCTACGGCCGGTTGGAGCAAACTCATCTGGACAGTGCACTTTGAATTCCAATTGGTTCTCCCCGTACGGGACAACTCTCATAGCTGCACCTTTCTCCTTATGTTTCCTTAGTTTTCCCTCCACCCTTGTTGAAAACGTTTGATTCCTGGACAGTAATTCAGAAAATATAAGTCAACAAATGAAATATATATACCTTGGCAAAATCTCTGAATAAAAATATACATACCTGGACAGTAATTCGAGGGCTTTAACACGCCGTGCAACAAACCATGCATTTAACTTGTAGAAGGTGTCCTCCACAATTGCTGCCATGGACAACTGCCGGCTCTGCTTGAAAACAGTATTCAAGGGCTCAGACCCATTTGTGGTTATAATTCTCCATCAGAAACCTCCATCACGGGCTTGCAATATCTTCTCATATGCGGGTGGCTCAGCAAGATCGGTGGAATTATTTTTTACCACCTTGAGTAAGTACAAATTTGTCTTTGGACAGTACTGTAAAAAAAAAATCTCAGATGAGAAAATTTAAGTAAATAATTCAGAAAATATAAGTCAACAAATAAAAATATACATACCTTGGCAAAATCTTTGAACATCTCTTCCACCCTTCTTAGCTTCTTCTTCTTGCAAGCAATTCTGAATGTATTTGCAACCCATTTTTCAGGTCCGCAGTTCTTGTGTAGGTTGTCTGTAACATGTTGCATACACAGCCTGTGCACACAATCGCCGTTCGCTATCGACCACATGAAATCTGGGCGATCAAAAACATATTTGATTCCTTTGTGCTGGTCTGATATGACACAAAAGAACCGGTCGCCAACCACTTGTCTTCTTACGAACCTCATGAAAAATCCCCAGTTTTCCCCGTCCTCCTTCTCAACAATTGCAAAGGCCAAAGGCAACAACTGGTTTTCAGCATCATATGCACATGCGATCAGCAGTCTCCCGTCATAACGGCCAGACATGAAGCATGCATCTACACTGATGACCGGTCTAATGTATGGCACAGCTTGAATACATGGACCGAATGCCCATGCTATGGCCTTGAATTGCAACGCGTTGTCGACAGTCGGTACGCTTATATTCCAACATTCAAAGACAGTGCCGGGATTTGTACTTGCTATGGCCTGCAGCAATGGTGCAAGCAAGTTGTATGAACCATGCCAGCTACCGAACATTCGGCAAATCGCAAGTTCACGCCCTCTCCACAACCTGTTGTATTTTGGGACGACATGCTTGTAAACCCGTCTGACAGCTCTACCGACCTCCTTAAGGCTCATCGATGGGTCCTCCTTAACGTCATTCTCAATTACATCGGCAATAAGTGAAGCCGTAAGCTGTGCATGGTCTTTCCTTAATGACGGAGCCTTGCATGTGTGAGGTGGTTCGCACTTCTTAATAATTCATGCCTCGCCCTTACCCACAAGGGTTGCATATAGACGGAAGTGGCAATGCGCTTCATCGGCACAAACAATTACTAACATTCTTCGGTCTCTTTTTTCAGTTCTGCACTCCCAATTGCCGTGAACATGGACCTCATTTATTTTCTTCACAAGTTCATCTATGTTGGCGTAAACCTGCTGCGGAGCAAGCTCTGCATTGTACCTGACACGCGGCCCAAAAAATGAGATGTCTGCCTCTTCAAAAGCAGTGGTATCGTTGAATGTGGGGCACGGATGCCTATCTGTCCGACCGCTAATCGGAAATCTGCCTTCCTTAGGTAAATAATCTCCATCACCTTCTGACAGGTGATCAGAATTCCAATCCCCTTCCCATTCGTCACTTGTTTCCAAATTTCTTTGTGGTACGGCATCGAGCTCAGCATCAAGGTCAAGGTCTCTCCGGGTAGCAACGGGTGACACTATAGGTATTGATGGTGGTACAGATGGAAATCTGGGTTGGATTGGGGTTTCAGGAGGAGGTGGTGGTGGTGGTAGATCGGTGGTAAAATCAGGTACATAATTCTCATAAACGGGTGATACGGGCGGTTCATAACTCGAGTGGCGGGGGTTGTCATAACTAAAGTGGCGGGGGTTGTCATAACTAGAGTGGCGGGGGTTGTCATACCCCGAGTGCTCACGACCCGAGTTGTCATAACCCGAGTGATCATAACTCGAGCTGTCATAACTCGAGTGACGCGGGTTGTCATAACCCGAGTGATCATAACCTCTATTTTTCCTAGATGTTCCAACCCCGGGTTCACGCTGAACTCTCCTGGAATATAAGTCCATTACCATTACCCCTTGTGACTCAAAAGTGTTGTAAACACTCCTCCATAACGACTCATCTGTTATTGGATACCTGGTATAGTAAGGTCTACTACCACTTACTGTGTTAATCCGGGTAGCTAAATCTATATCATACCGGTTGGGGTTCACACCGATCTTTTCATACACTATTCCCTTCAGTTCAACAAATGAGGTATTTTCATTTACCTCGAAGCCGTAGGCTGCTTCCTTAGTGTACTATGCTCCCTCCGCACCCCGGGTAAACTTCCCGCCCACATACAGAGCAACCAACATATGAGAGTTCTGGAATTACTGTTCTGGAAATACTGTTCTGGAATTACTGTGCTGGAATTACTGTTCACCATCGCCTCAAATTCGCCTCTCTTTCTCTCATTCGGTTCTGGAAATTTGTTGGATTGAGGAATGAATACTGTGTTGCTCAGGTCAGATATGGGTAGTGAACCGCCCAGCCGCTGGGCGGTCTGGTGGGGAAAGTGAACCGCCCAGTGGACGGGCGGTTGGGGTAGATTTAAAAATAAGTTTGGGGTGGGGGTAGATTTGATAATTTTTTTTTTTTTGGGTATTAAAAAAATATCGGGCCCACAGAGATGTTGATTCTCCTTACCAATGACATGCTTGAAAAATACCTTCTAATTTGTGTAATAAAATTTTGCCAGATTAAATAGCAAGAATTTTATCAATTAGATGCTAGAATTTCTATATTGCAGACAAATTGCTCATGTAAACAAACAAATGGATTAATAGAGGGGTGGTTCCAGTGAACATTAGATCGAATTTGTTTCGGTTTCCTATCCTATCTATTTTGTTAAGTAAAGGTTGAAGGTCGAGTTATCTAATTATAATATCTACAAATAATTATTTCTTTCAGATTTCAAACCTGCGACCTTCCACACAGAGAGCATTGTCTTTGTCACTAGACTAAAAATTGGTTATCCCCATCCTATCAATTTGTTTTGCATTTAGATTCATATGGAGTATATCGTTTAGATTCGTGAAGAACCTCCCATCCACGCAAATTTAAAATGCAAATCGAACTGATCGGATTAGACATCAAACCAAACTCGATCCGATGTCCATTAATTGAAAATCCTCCTCCACGCAAAATTAAAATGCAAATCGAACTAATTGAATCAG
The DNA here is from genome assembly GCA_011114355.1 of Carex littledalei. Classification (NCBI taxonomy): domain Eukaryota; kingdom Viridiplantae; phylum Streptophyta; class Magnoliopsida; order Poales; family Cyperaceae; genus Carex; species Carex littledalei. The sequence continues at coordinate 25,452 of SWLB01000212.1, read as the reverse complement.
GCATCAAACCAAACTCGATCTAATGTCTATTAATTGAAAATCCTCCTCCTACCGAATCCAACGCAGTCTAGTTCGTGGTTAGCTTTGACTTTGAAAATGTTTTTGTTAGTATTACATTCTTGAATTATATTTCAGCTGATATGACGAGGAGAAATTTAAACAATAATTACCACGGAAAATTGGAACATATTTTCACGATTATTAACAGATCTCTCTTTTTAATTTATGAAAGGTTCCTTATTTCAAACAAAACAACTATGTATTTAATCAACTTCTGGGTATGATTGACAATTTAGATGGATTCCTGTAGCCGTTACAAAACAAAAGGAAGCCAGTCGAAATGGCACTGAATGAGTTGTCAAAAAGCAAATGAAGAAAAAACAATTAGGATAATTAACCTCTGCTCTTTGTCAGTGTTCTCAGTAACCAAATCATTACTTTATAATAAATTGATAAGTTTATTGACTCGTAGTGCAGAAGATACATGCTGATGAGATCGTAGGTTAAACACTATTATGACAAACTTCCTCATATATGAAAAGTGTCAAAGGCAGCTTTTATTTAAAATGAAATAAACATGACTCTATAACGTATTTTGCCTATAATAAAGATGTAGAATATTAAAAGGTTAAAACAGAAAAAAACAAAAAAAAATGCTATAATCTTTCTTACGGTCTTACCTGCTCGCAAGAAAGAGTGGCATGATAATGTTTTACAATCTAGCATACAAATAGCATTATAGGCATATATTACTATTTGTACAAACTTTTGAGTAAAATTAATTTTCTCTTTTACTCGTAATAATGCAGGCCAAATAAAGGAAATAAAGTAAAACAAAACAGACACAGAATACTCCCCTTGACAAAAAAAAAAAAAACTTTCTGTAAAAAGGATCGCCACTATGATCAATCAATCTAATATAAGTTTTCCAATGGATTGAAGCAATAACTTCTCTATATCAACTATACAAGTACACTCTTTTCCCACTCTACATGGACAAAATCTCAAATTCTATACCTCTACTAGATTCCTACACAGATGAGGCTTTCTTTTGTAAATTAACAACAAGGCAGACAGTTCTGACGGCCTTTTGTAGCCGAGCGGTAGGAAGGCCTTTGAGTGTGGGGTGAGACAATTCCTTTCCAAGACCATTTGACTTACAACTTGAGCTAGCTTGGTCTTCTACATCTGAAGATTCATCATGTATTTTTACACTTGTGTCATGTGTGAATTGACTATATGCCGTGTGCAGCTGCTCGTGTATTTCCTCTAATCTACCCGACTGCTCATCTTCTCTGTCCATGTTGATTATATCCTAGATCAATTATAACAAAAATGTCTTACAAAGTAAATAAAGGGAGAGCATAAATGTCAAAAACTGTCCAGTATGTACCAAATATCTCCTGAAATGTAAGAAATAGCTCCTATTTTCTTTTATACTACTAGGTGCTACTCTTTCACAAAAATTAAAATATGAGCACATTACACCCTCACTAAGATAGCCATAAGGGGACGGGTAAAGCTTGCATTTTCTTACAAAAAATAAACAAGGTGCGTAATTTGAACTTTCCATGTTTTGAAAGGGGATGTAGGGCATTTTCTTATGCGCTTGCAGTACTTATCCTGCTTACATGATATGTTATATTCAAATTTTCATTATTTCCTTATTTACTAACCATATCTTCTTCTATTGGATTCTATTAACAAAAACCTTGAGAAATCCTTGTTACTCTTGGCTTAGCAGTCACAAAATTTATATTCTCTTCAAAAATAGTAGTAAGAGCAATGGAAATTGCCATATGCAATCATGGTTATGTGCAATCAAGTAACACAACCAATTAAACTATGGATCATTGACCATTGTGAACAAAGACAAATGTCTTTATATCCAGTCTGATTACTTGGTTGCACAAAACTGTTAGTTGTAGTTAAATGTAAATCCCAGTGAGTAATAAAGTAATAACCTGTGCAGAGAAGCTCTTGAACAAAGGGTAGAACCTCTTTCTACAGTATTCATTAAACAACAAAGTAAGCAATATGAGAGGGATTGTGAATCCTGCAGCTACAGGAGATTTCTTGAGAGAGAAGACACCAAGGCAGATAAGCTGAGTCAGCACGAGGGAGAAAATTGTCGTGTTGTGCACAATCGGCCACATCAGCCCCCCCGTTTCATACCTTGAGCAATACACGTTCATCATCTGCTTTTCAGAATCATGTTATACCTTTGAAATTGTAACACATTCTTGTTTTCATTTTGGAAATTTTATCATTGAAGTGGCAGAAAATTGGTACAAATGGTTCTTAAATGTTAAAGCATTCCCCATTTATTTATCTATTCTTGCATTTTTATAGGCAGGAAACATCCACCCAGAACTGTTAAGATCAAATTTGAGGTTCTCAAGCTACAAGCAGTCTATCACAATGGTTTCCTAAGTTTTGGACGCTTTGCATTATGGTTCCTCAAATTCAAGTAAGCATTGTCTGTTGACTGATATATCTGTCTGATTCTCTTATCGGAGGAAACTTTTGGAGTTTACAAGCTAAATAGCAAACACATATTTGAAAAGTGTTGAATGATAAAAAAAAAAATTGATCAGTTCATTTTTTTTTCCTGACATAGTAAAAAGCGGAGCAGTTTCACGAGTTTTTATTTCTACCTGGTTGCGGTAAACAACATAGCCAAGAAAGAAGTAGATGAGCAAGAAGGGTAGAATAAGAGGAGCCAAAATTGAGCAGGTGAAGCCAAGAAGTCCAAAAAGAAGAAGTTTAGGTACTTCAGTGTGGTAAGGAAATGAGGGAACAGCAATTGGGTCTTCCTCCCTGCCAAGTATGTATTTCCTTATGAGGTTCCAAATTAAGCCAAACAGTTGCATTACTTCTGATGACAGACTTGCCCAACCTGATGTCAGTACATATGTAATGAAAAAGGTCGCCTACAATCACAAAGAAGATGAATCAGGCTTCTATTTTTCTTGCTCATATTTAGAACTGACAGCATCTTGATAAATTTTGAAAAAACACTAGTGTGGTTACTATCAGATATTACAGTTTGTAAAGAAAGATAAACCATTGATGACATAAACTACAACTAATAATAGAGACTACAGATGACACTGATTTCCATGAAAACCATTCAGGTAGTAAACCCATATTCCTTTCTAATAGAAACCCTTGGATATCATAAAACGAAAAACTAGTTGTTACAATACAAGCTTCTACGATGTATAAACTAGATCTGAGCCTGCACAAAACCAGGTACACATGCTACCAAAAAAACCAGAATAAACAACAAAGGTAAAACAAAACAAAGAAATGGAATAACTGACCTGCCTTGGCACAGCTTTGGCAAGCTGAGTTGGGATGTCCTTGGGGATCGATAAGGCATTGATCTGGCTAATAACAGAGCCTGAGAGAACATTAACAAAGAACACATTCCAGATGGTGAAGTATAGCACCTTCCAACTTGCACTCTTCTTCCTCCCACTACGCGACGTAGGACCTTCCATAGTTGAGAACAGCATCATCATCGGAGGCACAGTGTATAGAGACAGCTGTAGTATGACGCTAGGCAAATATCCCGTCACAATCAGGATTACATATTTACTGCACAGAAGAAATAATAGGTGTTGTGACAGCATGCAAAGATAGTGCACCCCAGATTTTAATATCTTAGTATCATTTTAGTAGAATACCAGGTAAAAAAAATGCCAGCAGATTAGAAGAACAAAAAGAAGCAGATTGGAAAAAAAATAATAGCAAAAGGCAAAAGGACAGCACCACACATATTATATATATCAGAAGATGCAAAAAAATCCTAGTTGTCCAATGAATGGAAAACAAGTCGAAATACAAATTTCTCTTCAGAAATTTAGATGTCCTTGCTATTATACAAGCAGGGACTAACAAAGAGGACACTAGAATCTGACAATAGACTACCTACTTTTAGCGAATTTTCTTTTTTTTATTATTTAATTTTTAAGGGGGAAGGAGGGGGGGCAGAGAGACTTACTTCTTCAAGATACCTTTTAAAAAAGGAAACCGCTGCTGCAACTGGTCAAGCTGAGTCAACCCTTGCACAAATGTGACTGGGATGAGAAACACAAACATATAAACAATGGTTAAGAGAAGAGTGGCAATGCGCCGCATCCACAGCAAGCGATATGGGACCCAGAGGTTTGACCAGTACACATCATCTGGTGCTGGAGCCAGCTCCGTAACCCAGAGCATTGGGTTCCAAGTTTGAAGAATCTCCGATGCAACAAGTGCGCCATATCGTGTTTTAAAAAAGACAAAAGCAGCACCACATTCCTATGACAGGAAATGTGTGATCAGCTAGAGGGAAGTCAAAATGTGAGTTCTTTAAATCGCAATCATGCTCAATATTAACTCAATTAAGTTCGTATTGTATAATGAATTTCCAATAAACTCCAACTTCCGCCTATTACCTCAATAACCCCTCAAGTGTACAACTTATCATCAAACGATCAACTGATAGATCAATAGAAATATTGGAAATGAAAAATAATAAATAGTCAGTCAGTAACAATAGTATCTGTAATTGCTTCCATACCTCATGCTCTCTAATGCTAGTATCTGAACTGCTAATATCAATCTTCTTCCCATTCTGATCAAAATCAGTACGAACCAACTGGAAAGAATTTGACGAACACCCACAAAGCCCACATCTATACATGCCAATCTTGGATTTCTTCTCAATTACTGTATGCTTGATATGCATAAACTTTTCGAATGCCATTTTAGCACCAGTCTGAAAAATATTGATTTCAAAATCGAACTCCATACTGAATTAAAGAAGGAAAAAAAAAGCAGATAACTACTACACATAATTCAACAATACACCAAAGGGTTAACACAAAAGTCCGGCCTCCTTACAGCCCCCTCTTTTTTTTTCTTTCTGTGTTTGAGGATGAATGTCCATTGAAAGATTATAGGATAACTGAATGAAAATATGAAGTCCAAGGTTTGTTAGGAGTGCATTCAGAAAAGGTTGGTTAAAATGAGAATTCATTAAGACAATCAGAACAGATGGCTTAATTGAAGCCAAATGAAATCACCATACTAATACCAACAATATTCTTCACTGAAACTGACATGTCATAACTATTTCCAAATAGATGTACCATCTTATCTAAAATGAAAACTACAGTTCAAAGCTTACCAACATTTTCTGAACTTTGCCAGCTTTATAAACTATCTGGTGGGACAAATAACTAGAAGCATGGTATTTTGTGAAGAAATTTGTGACAGTATCATTATAAGATTCTTCAGTCGACTTAGGAATGCCTCGGACCAAAATAGTGAAGTGGCTAGGATTTGGTGCAGATCGGGTTAAGTAAATCAGCCTCATCTTAGCCGCCCTCTTGTACTCCTAACAAACAACATAGTATATTACAATCTCAATCTCCAACTAGTAAAGTTGAAAAAGAAAAGGTTTTCTGCAAAGCTAGTATTTACGGATACAAAATTGCACCAAGTATATCTGACACTTCCAACCAATACAAATTTCTTTCGCCTACTAAAATATCACCTCATCATTGTGCTTTCATAAGAGTCGGTATATATGCTAAAGCAAATATTTTAGCATACTTTATTAATGGTCACAGAACATTTTCTCTATTTAAAGGACAATTTGGTCATATTTCTTTGACTTGACATTCATTTCGAAGATGGATATATTTTCATGTAATGCAAAAATTGTGTATCAAATGCAAAAAATATTGAGAATCAATCGCAAACAAGTATTGACCATGCATAAAAAAAGTCAATAGAGAACAATGGAAATGATATATGTTGTTATATTTAATCTTACAAAGTATAGAAGAACACAAGCTGAGCAAGATACTATGCAGAGAGCTACACAATGCACCCAGAGCCTAAAATATAGAAAATCAACATAATAAATTCATAGCAAATATCCTCCATTGTGATTATGCAACGGAGCCTCAACTTAATTCAAAGTTGAACAAGGCCTTGATTGTATGGCTTTAAGTCCCCAAACTGCAAATAACCCAACCTGCCTCAAATCATTATAGTTAGTGCAATAGAGTTAAAATTTAACCCCCAAGTAAGCTTGTGTGCTCAATTGTGAATCAATGTAGAAACAAGTCAAAAGTAAGAATAAGAATAATTGAAAAGGGCAGGAGGGCAATTTTGCAAACATTAAATTCAACCCAATTGTACAATCCATAATTGTACAATAAAGCCTTATACAGACAAAACTTCAGTACAATTAATCTTAACTATTCTCAGTACAAGACACTTAACCTCAATATGCTGTAAATTATAAAAGTGATGCCAACATATGAGATAACGTACCACTTGGATCTTTCGACAACGTTTCCGATGGTGAAAATATCAAGCGATTCCGAGGGAATCTTTCTATGCTCCATGTCTTGTCCAAAGTAATTCAATGGCAGTATCCCACATAAACAAACAACAGCTGCTATTGAGAATATGCGTATACTGTTCCAAAAAAATAGATTGTAGAGATAATGAATGTAATGCAAAACAAAATAAAGAAGGGAATTTCACAAAACAAGAAATATCTCGCAGACCTTAAACATGATAAAGAATAACTACGTTGCTATTCATCCAATAAACTAAAAGTTCCTCCCTAAAATCTTATATTTTACCTTTCCAGCTTGTGTATGCTTCTTCACCAGAAAACCATATAAATCTTCTACCTATTCATATTGTTTTTACAAGTACCAAACCATTTTCACACTCATGGCATTCAATTGGCAGGCTAGCCAGCTCCTTTTATTTGAACTATTTTCAGGTGTAATCTGAAAATTAAATAGAACACATGCCTCTCTAAAAGCCTGTTACTCCTATGAGCCACATCCAGGGCAAGAAAAAACTCAAAAAATATGGTACATTTATATACCAAATTGCTGAGAGAGCAACCTAAAAATTACAGGAAACACTAGTACATAAACAACAGAAAAAAAAAAATTATGCTCCAAAGGACCAATTAATATTGTTTTGGCCCTATTTCTTGTCTTCAATTTATTCTGAAAGTTTCTGTTTAATTAGAATTTGGCCTAACAATGTGATCCGTCAGCAGGAAAAAAAAAATGAACTATATTTGATATATTTTCTGTGAAATTCTAACAATGTATTCATGATGTGTTGGATTTTTCTGTAAGATAGTAAAAATTTGGCCTAACCATGTCTCTAGTCCACTGGACAAGTAGCTAATCTTGTTTTACACATTAGTGTGACAATTTGACATTGTTAAAGCTGTATACATGAACTCGTCCCTTGTATTCTCAGTAAGGGTCAGTAAGGGTATCTTTTGAGATACTTGGTACCATCATAAGCCATTCAGTTCATAAACCTAACAACTTACAAGCACACTGGAAACAAAACTTTGAATGAAGCTCAAAGTAACATAAAAAAACAATAGAAGGTACCTAAAAATGACAATTCTCATAAAGACAACAGCATCCAATCCAGCAGCGGCGAGGATCTCCTCCTCGGTATACTGCAGGGCCTTCAGAATCCAGCTGGGGGAAGGAACAATCCTCTCCAGTACAAAAGCATCCCGGAGCCTTTTGTGCTCCTCGGCAATTCGCCGGCCAAAATAGACATTCACATTCCCTGGCTGTTTTCTCAAAATCGAGTAAAGGGACAGTAGAAGAACACACACACCAATGTTGATTCCAGCTGAAGTCAGCAGAGCTAAGATTTTCATTCTCTTTCTTCTTCTTTTTTGTCTTGATTTGTTTGTATGTTATGCTGATGGCCTCTTCTGTGTAAAAATTAAGATAATATGGGGGAGATCAGGCCATATCCTTCTAATTAATGTTACATCAATCTCAAGAGATAAGAATCCTAATTGCCATTATTGTGACCACAATCAGAAATATTAACTTGCCATAATAGTTTGAATGGCACAGAACCAATACGTGGTATGTCATTTAACAGTTTAAACGCTTTTTAAACGCACAATGGGATGTGTCTTTAGAGGATTTTAATGTGAGGGGGTAAACAAAATAGTTAAACGATTTAGCAGCAAGTTTAATTGCATTTTTTTAAATCTTAAATAATTAACTGAGTAATTGCCCAGTCAGAACATGGGGCTACAAAATTAACGAATTCTAAATGGTTTCGAAATACAAACATTAGGCAAATATGCAAGGAAAATTGAGCATAAATGTATAAAAGAGATTTTCACCTCCCTTTCAATTTCCCCATCTTCATAAAAAGATATAACAAAAAGGATGCGCTATTAATCACGTTAACCAGTGAGATAAAGTATATTGACCTTAATAAGCATTGTTTCATCATTATACTGCACTTATCATTTGCGTATAATCCAAGCTTACTGCTAGCAACAGCGAAAAACCAAGTTTATCCCAAAAAGGAAAAAAAAATCCAAAAAACATCATTTAAAGGTATACATGAGAGCCATCGATGCTCCAATTTCACTTATAAAAGGCGAGATATTTAACAAAATACTAATCTTACCAGAGAGAGGAAACCATAGAGAAGGAATCTGATGCCTCAGCAGAAGAACATAACTTTCTCCAAATATCTCAAAAGTGAACCGATATTGAGCGCAACAAGCCCGAATCAGTCTATATGAAAAAGAGCACCAAAGTTGTAGAAGGTTAGTCGATATGGGGAAAAGCCGAGTAGCCGACAGGAGCCCTAGAGTTTGGTGAGAAATTGAGAAAAAGCAGGACAGAATGTGGGCTCGAATAAGTGGGACAGAGATGAGTCTCGTGAGTTGCAAGAGAAACAAGCAAAATCTAAAATAGCAAGAGAAATGCGCAAATAAAGAGTACAGAATATCATTAATTGATGGAGAAGAGACTTGACACTTTTACAGGCACAAGAGGGAAGCGCGAGATTGAAAATTACATGTGTCATTTATCTATTGGGACTAAAGACGGCAGCTTTCGAGGAGTGGGGAAAGTCGGGGTTTCTTGAGGCAGATCTGATCTGTAGAGAATTATGCAACAATTCACTTTAAATCTGGATTACGAAACCAGATTGCTTCAGATGGGGCAATAAACCTTTACCTGGGTCCCACCGTCCCAGTAGATAAACTGTTACACGGTTATTTATATTGTGTCTTCCATACAAAAGTTGTATTGAATGTTGACGGGGAAGCTACTCGCGCGAGGGACGGTGACGCGACAGAAGTCCCCGGATCCGCTGTTATTTAGAAGATAGCAATTCCTATTATTCAATAAAATCTGTCCAATCAAAACCGTACGAGCCACGCGTTAAATCAAATCGGACGGAGAAAATTGATGGCACGGTCCTCTAAACTAGGCTTCAAAAGCAGCAGAGAAAAATTCCTCGACAGGTGGACTGGTGGAGTTCATGAGTCGACCCTCCGGCCTCAGCAAGGTCGTATTTGCTTCCTTTTCTTTTTTTTGAAATTAGTATTTGCTTCCTTTTCAATAAATAATATTTTATAACTTGTGTAACTGTGTTGTCCCGTAACTTGTGCACTGCAATAGGATTACAAAAAATATTGTAATTAAATAATAACAATTAATAAGGCGAGATTTAAACTTTACCACTCGTACCTCCAGCAGGTAGTATATATAGTGAGAAATTTGAAATTAAAAAATAATTCAGCAAGGTCTGACATTTACAATTCAATATGAATATAAAATTGAAATAATTTGTAACACCCCGGTAATATATTTATATTTTAATTATTTTGGACATTGTTATAATATTTAAAATCTATAGGTTACATATGTAAAAAAAAAACAACTTAACCTTAAAAAAAAACAAAATGAAGAATGAGGTGGCATTAATGCCACGCGGCCACATCCACATGTACACAAATGTACCCCAACCCCTCCCGTAAATAAAACCCCTCTTTCTCTCTCCCTGTTGATTCCGAAATTTTTATTTTTAACATTTTAATAAAATTCATTAATAAATTAACCATCGTTTTTGGTCAATTCCAAATTTAACACGGCCGCAGAATGCCGGAGCGGACCCATATGGGGGGTACCGCAGAATGCCGAAGCGGACCCCCATATGGGGCCGCACAATGCCGAAGCGGCCCCTGGGGCCGCATAATGCCGGAGCGGTCCCCGGCCCATATATAGGGCCGCAGGATTCCGATTTCATTGCATCTCTTTTGAAGTTCGAATCCCTTCGACCTCGGGTAAGTTTTCTTCTTCTTCTCTTGTTTTAATTTTTAGTGTAGAGTAGTAATTAGGTGTAGGTTTAGGGTTTAGGATTAGGATTTAGGTTTAGAGTTTAGATTTAGGATTTAGAATTAGAATTGTACCAAAATTTAATTCGATTGTCCCCAAATTTATTTAGAATTGTACCTAAATTTAATTCGATTGTACCCAAATTTAATTAGAATTGTACCCAAATTTAATTAGAATTGTACCCAAATTTAATTAGAATTGTACCCAAATTTAATTAGAATTGTACCCAAATTTAATTAGAATTGTACCCAAATTTAATTAGAATTGTACCCAAATTTAATTAGAATTGCACCCAAATTTAATTAGAATTGCACCCAAATTTAATTAGATTGGACCCAAATTTAATTAGAATTGTACCCAAATTTAATTAGAATTGTACCCAAATTTAATTAGAATTGTACCCAAATTTAATTAGAATTGCACCCAAATTTAATTAGAATTGCACCCAAATTTAATTAGATTGTACCCAAATTTAATTAGAATTGTACCCAAATTTAATTAGATTTGTACCCAAATTTAATTAGAATTGGACCCAAATTTAATTAGAATTGCACCCAAATTTAATTAGAATTGCACCCAAATTTAATTAGAATTGCACCCAAATTTAATTAGAATTGCACCCAAATTTAATTAGAATTGCACCCAAATTTAATTAGAATTGTACCCAAATTTAATTAGAATTGTACCCAAAGTTAAACCGGACTTTTACCAAACTCTCATATTTGACCAAATATTATCCAATACAGCATGAGTACCAGTAGAGATATACCATCCTCCAGTAGGGGTACACAGCATGCTCCTACAGCCACGCCATACGAGATGTCTCAGTACATCGAGACAGCGTTGGCGGATGTTCCGGGTATCCGGAGTCGCACCGACAGGGTCAGCGACTTCTTGTGGTACCCGAATGCGGAGCATCGGATATTAGAGGCTGCCACTGGGGTAAGTAAATTTGTCATATTTATAAATTTGTCATCTCGAATTTTTGATGAATGAACTTGATCTGATTATTTACTTAAATGCAGGGTTTGGATGCGGTTACGGTTCGTCACAACCGCCAGCATCTACGGTACCAGTCGGCGTACGGGGGGGTTTTACGCTCGATGGGATTGTACCAGATATCCCAGATGGCCGAGGAGAATGCTGACGAGGGCTTATCTTCTGGCCTCGTTGAGCGATGGCGTCCGGAGACGCACAGCTTTCATCTCCCCCATGCTGAGATGACAGTCACCCTACAGGACGTCAGTTGCCTGTGGGGTATGACTATTATTGGGGAGCCGGTCACGGGCGTCGAGTACGGAGATTTTCGTGCATTGTGCTTAGAGCTATTGGGTATCCCGCACGAGGATCTCCAGAAAGCGAAGAAGAGAGGTGAGAAGACTGTGGTCTCGCCCAGCTGCATCAGCTTGGTAAAGCTGCGGGCGAGATTTCAGGTCTTTCCGGAGCGACCAGATCAGGTATTTGCTTGTACGAGATTCAATCATATTTTCTTGTAAGTATTGTTCTAATTTAAATCTATAACAGGTGGTTATTGACCGATATCTGCGCGCCTATATTTTGGAGATGATCACCTGTCGGTTGTTTCCGGATTCGCATGGAGATCAGGTGCGGCTGTGTTACCTCGAGCTTCTGCGCGACCTGTCCACTGCGGGCAGGTTCAACTGGGGAGGTGCCACGCTGGCATGCCTATATAGGTAAGAAACACCTTATAAATATTTTCAAATAGTATACATCGTAGTGTAGTAAAGCTGACTTTGTTTTCTTGTAAAGGGGTCTTAACACAGCCTGCCTGAAGAAGAACAGGACCTTCATAGGACCGTGCATGTTACTACAGCACTGGTCCTATGCACATCTGATTGTTGGCCGTCCAGTCCTGGCTAGCAAGACAGATGTGCCGCAGTGGGGCAAGCCCGAGCCGGACAACTGCCCTGCATTTGCCGCCAAGTACTGCTATCCCAAGATTTGGGTAGGTGCAGGGCATGGCGCGTCTCTCGGCATCACATTTTGGAGACAGGAGATCGAGCACCTCAGAGATGATGCCGAGTTTGTCACTTGGGAGCCCTACAGAGATTATGTAAGTTTACTTTTATTTTTATTTAAATTTTTTCCAGTTCGAATTGATATATGATATTAAATCTATACTTCCAGGTCGAGGTGGATGGCGCACATCGCTCATATCTTGAGATATTGCCGGAGCGATGTCGTCAGCAGGAGCGTTTCTGGCGTGCAGAGGTGCCGCTCATATGTTTTCAGGTACCGTAATTTATTTACGCTAGTTATTTACACAATCAACTTAATTTAATAAAAACAGTCTAACGTATTAATATATATAGATCATCGAGCACCATTACCCCGGACGGGTCATGAGACAGTTCGGGCTGCGCCAGCTTGCTCCGCCCCCGGCACCGATCAGCGAGAATGTCTGGCGAGCTCTGCACCATGCCAGGGAGACCACTGCAGACAAGGACTGGGGGATTGCTCGTGCCGATTACGTGTTCGAGGCAGGACAGGCAGATCCCCCATTGGCCGAGCCCGACCGTCAGATGGATGTCGCGCCAGTGTAAGAAATTTTATTAATTCACTACTTCAACTATGGCTTTTTGATTGGAATATCTAACATTTGTTGTAATTCGTACAGACCTTACAGAGATTGGTATCAGGATTGCGGCGCGTACACCATCTTCATTGAGGGCTACATCGCCGACAACCCGCACGAGCGGGTACCGAAGCCGAGGGATCGTAGAGGACGGATCCACGGTATTATCCCCGCCGGCGCACCTCTCGCAGCCACGGTATTTTTAATTTGAAGTTTCAAATTCAAAAATATTAATATTTACAATTGTACAACTTCTTCATAATTTTTTCATATTTTCAGGCATTATATCTTGTCAAGAGTTGCGTCATAGGGGCTACGATGGCCGTCACCAGGGGATGGAAGAGGCTCGGGAAGGTCATCCTCAAGCACAACGTACCCGCGGTGTGCCAGTGTGGGTACAGGGCGCGCCTCGACTCTCTACTGAGGTGCGCTAGCTTGGGCGGTGTTGATGCGGTCGACGACATATCTGACGAGCCCGATGTCTATGTCCCCTACACTGGTGATGAGGACGTGTTTGCAGGCGTCCATGATGCTGAGACGGTCGGTCAGGCGTTCGACCGAGGTGCCGAGTTGATGCGCCAGGCTGCACTGGACGCCATGGGATCCCAGGCTAGGATGCCTACCGAGGTATAATTTAAATTAAAATACATAACTGTGATATTTTTCTTATTCAATACATTATCTAATTTGTAAGTTACTACAGGGTGGACACGATGAGGACCTGGGCTTTGATATCTCCGCTGATTATGGCACAGAGGGAGATGGCCTGTATTCCCCAGGTTACAGTCCCACTCAGACAGTACCTCCTGCCTATGAGCCAGGGTATGTTCAGACAGAGCCCATCCCGTCGTTCCCTGGCCAGTCCTCACAGCAGGTACCTCACCCTTCCCTCCTCGATGACCCTATTGCCAGACAGGCATTTTTATTCACGCAGGCTGAGTCTGGACAGACCACAGTTTTTGGTCCTGGGGTCCAGCAGACATCCGAGATTGAGGAGGTTCCCCATGAGCCGGTTCAGTCTACGGATGTCCAGGCATCCAGCTCAGCATCCTCCGGAGATACAGACGAGACGCCACTATGCAGGCGGGGTCGGGGGTTTAGGAAGAAGAAGGCGAGGACGGTGTTTAGTCCAGAGCCGTAGATTGTTAGATGTTTTGTTAGATTGGTAGATTCTTATTTGGAGTATTGGTAGATGTTTTGTCAGATACTTATTTATTTCGTTGATTAGTTTCTTGTTTGTTTGATTTTGTTGTTATTTATTTATTTTGTTGATTTTATTATCTCAGAGTACACAAAAGAATTTAAAAGAAACCACATATCTAAAATATCTAAAATATTTCAAACGAACGACCAAAAATACGATACGACCAAAAATCAATTTAAACTACATTCGAAACTAAATAACACTTAACATATATACAATTTCGTATTTCTAAAATAAAAAATAAAGGGACCGCTCCGGCATTATGCGGCCCCAGGGGCCGCTTCGGCATTGTGCGGCCCCATATGGGGGTCCGCTTCGGCATTCTGCGGTACCCCCCATATGGGTCCGCTCCGGCATTCTGCGGCCGTGTTAAATTTGGAATTGACCAAAAACGATGGTTAATTTATTAATGAATTTAATTAAAATGTTAAAAATAAAAATTTCGGCTGTTGATTCAGTAGAGAAAACTGAGAAACAGAGAAAAAAAAAAAGGAAAATGAAAGAGAAAATGGAAAGAAATTTTTGATAAAGATTTTGATTATTGATTATTATTCGATTACATGTCCGATTTGAAATTCTGACTATGTCGCGTTGATTCTGAATAGTCGTTACAATTCGATTTGGATTCTCTGGATTGATCGCCATCAGGTAATCGGACTTATCTATAATTTGTGTTTTCGTTTTGTTTGGTTAAATTGGATATTGGATTATGAGGCATATTTTAACATAATAGCGGGTCTGGATTCGAATTTGATTATAAACTGATGATATTGTTTGTACTGTGAATGTGAAAATTGTCTGTGACAGATATTTCAAATGTGTGAATACTGTGTGACTTGTTTTACTGATAACCTAAACCCATGTGCTATCATCGTTAAATATGCAAACATAATTTGATGTGTATTTGTGTGGATTAATCATGCCTTTTTAAATGGTTGTTTAATTAAGCCAATTATAGAGAAGTGTGTCATTAAAATAACCAGTTACCGAGATTTGTAGCTAATTCCGTATTGTTTTCTTGTATATTTTTTTGCGACGTAGGTTGACAGGACGAAGGATGGATGCGAAGGATAATGTATTTACTTATCATGTGAGTAAAAGGGAGCGGATAACGGGTAAAAGGGCATTTCGGCCTATACCCCCCTCCCCCCCGGTATATTTGTTTCATAGAATATGGCCAATGATGGTTATAATATTAAGTAAACGAACTAGATATAATTTTGTTAATTGAATGAAATAGAATGTTGCGTATGTTGCGCATAATTAAAAAGTAAAAACTGACACCAGCTTCAGTTGGTATATCCAAAAAATATAGAAAATCTTACTCTGGCAGTCGAACCAAGTTGCTAATCAATAGATATAGATTTGCTCAAATATAGATATAAAATGGAAAATTAATATAGTTATCAAAATTTAGAAAAAATAAATGAGAATGACAATAACTGAATAACAGCACCACAGGTCAAAATGCCACATCATAAGGACCGGAACATGACCATACCATTCGGGTGTGGGTAAAATTGACCCGAATAAAAAATTTCGTAACATTGAAAAGTTTCCCTAATATTTCACTTAATTTGGTCACAGTGATGAAAAATGCATCATAAGAAAAATATACTTCAGTCAATAGATTTGAAAGCTGAATTAATTCTAAAAAGAACCTGGATTTCACAATTTCCACTAAATTTGCAACATGGATAGACTCTCGTTTCCGTCCGGTTTAAAAAACCAGTAGAAAAGTTGAAAACAGACGAGTAATAAAATCAACAAAAATACAGAACAATTTTATTGAATCTCTGAATGATGAAGCGAAATTAAATCAAACAAGCAAAATTTTCAACTAAGCACGAGAGAAGGGTAAATTAGTCCTTTTAACTTTTCATAAAAGGTAAACTAATAATTAGATAGGTTTTTGAGATTCTTAACTATGCCATGTACCGTGTATTTTTGTCCATTTGATTATTTTCTTCTAGATAATTTGTACAATCCAATGGTTTACATTTTTCGTTGGATTATAAAAAATGATGCAATTAATGCTTCCATGGATAATTCCATTTTTGTGTGAAATTTATCCAATTAATGCATGAATTGAATTATTATATTATGCGATTTTCTATCGAAATTTTTGTGCATATTTTGGAGATTGTTCAATCCAAATAGTCTATATCTCAATTTACAAGATTATTTCTTTCTTTCTTTTTGTAGGACAAAGATAAAAACATAACTCTCATAATGAATAAATAGAGATATAAGATAGACTTCTAGTTTTTAATCTAGATATCTGGTTGTTTTGATGAAAAAATAGAAAATTTTGATATTTTAATGAGCATACCAACAATTAGATATGAGTGAGGCTATGGTGCTATGCATAGCACGGATGGGGTTCGTGCTACGGCCAAAAATTTGACTTTTTAAAATCCTAATGGTCGATCCAACCGTTCAATGTGATAACCATATGAATATGTACTTGCAAACTAAATTTTATATTTTTTCGAATTTTTTTACTATTTTTTTAGATAGGTAGAATTTTGATGGTCCAGAATTTTCAGAAAACACTGATTTTTAGATAGGTAGAATTTTGATGGTCTAGAACTTTTGACTATTCAAAGGCTAAAGGCCCCGATATACTGTTTTAATAGATGCAATTTTACCATTTCATTTTTCTTGAATAAATGAAGCGTTGATTGGTAATTCCGCGATAGAGATTTATTTGAGTGAGTCTATGGTACTATGCATAGCACGGATTAGTCCGTACTACGGAGTCATATTTTCATTTTGAAAATTCTAATGGTCGATCCGAACCATTCAACGTGATCTCCACATGAATATGTACTTGCAGACTAAATTTTATATTTTTTTCAAATTTTTTTACTATATTTTAAGATATGTAGAAAATCACTTGATCTGAAAATTCTGGACTATCCAAAAACAGTAATTTTCTATCTATCTAAAAAAATAGTAAAAAAAATTTAAAAAATAAAAATTTTAGCTCACAAGTATATTCTCATATGGAAATCATGTTGAACGGTTCGGATCGACCATTAGAATTTTAAAAAAGAAAATATTAATCCGTAGTACAAACCAATCCGTGCTATGCATAGTACCATAGACTCACTCGATTTATTTTGTTCGAGATTACGTGACAAAGGTCAGTTGTCAAGCTGTTAATGCATATCTGGCGTGGTTGATATGCTCATATTGCCACTAGAAATGAGTAAATGTCATTAGAATTTTTTTAGTAAAGATACAAATCTAATCACTCAACCATTTAATATTAACAAAAAAAAATTTCATTTGAGTTTTGAATACGCAATCTCCTACATAAAAGATATTGTCTTTACCACTAGATCAGAAGCTGGTTCTTGAGACTTGAAACTTAAGTTGTTACTGTATTTATTTGAGAAATTTAAAAGTGAATAAGCGGTTAATCTATCAATTAATGATGACGATATTCTATTTTTAGAGCAATTGAAATTTTTTATTGCGCAGTCACCATTAACACAGATTTCTCTTGAATTTGATTTAAGAGTAGAACTAGGGTGTTTTTTCACTAAATTTCTTTGTAAACTCATTTTTAAAATCTATTGGATTGGTTTTAAACGACGAATTCAAATGATGGAAATCCATCTATCTTACGAGTAATGATGCAAAACTTGTATACTTTTGAATTAATTTAGTCAAAATTAAATGGTTTATAAATTAATTTTAATGCATTTATTTTTTGAATGTTTTTTTACCACTTGACTCTATATAAAATTAGTTCGAAAATTTAAATTTTTTGCATGTAGACTCATCACTCGTGAGATAGACACAAGTTAGATAGATTTCAATGGTTTGGATTCGTTGTTTGAAACCAATCTGATTGGTTTTAGAGTTGAGTTCACAAAGTGGCTTGGTGAACTTAAGAACGCCCTATCTACTCTTGATTTAATAATAGGTTATGATTTATTTGATTTGAGTTTTTAGAATTTTAATTTATAAAATTCCATTATTTTGAAGTCCTCATGAGGAAATTATCGAAATAATTTCCAAGAAGATATTTATTGTTAAGGCTTACAATAAATTAGAATAATATATTTAAATAACAAAAAAAATAATGAGACATAATATATTAGGATAAAAAAGATAAAATTATGTACTGTCGAAAGAGTGTAAATATTAATAATCATAATAGTGGATGGTGGATTGAATAATTATTAAGATAATTTAATATTATTAATAATACCGATAAATAACAATAACAATAACAATGATAATGACGAATATTACAACGATAATAATAAAGAAAATTGTAAAGCAAACGCGTATGATCTTGTACCGACATTTAATGTACCGACTAAACAACCTTCCCATGATTAAGAAGGGTGAGAATCTGCTGCGATCCGGGTACTGTGAACAGTACCCTGCGATTCCTGTTTTTTCAAATCCAGCTGTCGAATTGTTTCGAGATGTGTGCACAGAAAAATCAGCTGTTTTGAGATGCGTGCACTAAAAATTTGGACGGCTGGATTTGAAAAAGCAGGGATTGCAGGGTTACTGTGCTCAATATGCGGATCGCAGCAGATCTCAATCCGATTAAGAAAGGCAATACGACTTTAAATGCTACAAGTCTCCAGAAAATGTCGCTGTTTTCCCAGTTTCACTCCACACACGACACATGTCCAATCCAAGGCACAAACACTAGGCGGTAGTTAACTCAACACGTGTCAAAAACACGAACGCTAGTTGACAAAAACAAAAGCATATCATGAAAGGGACGAAACAAAACCATAAATCAAGGTCTGAAATAAAGCGTTTCCGAGCTTAATTCGGAAGCATTTTATCATTGGCAAATGACAAAAAAGCATCTGAAATCCATTTGGATCTGAACCGAGTTATTATGGGCCGGATCTCAATGACAAAAAAACATCTAGTATACACATCTGAACCTGAACAGAGTAATTATGGGCCAGGCCAAGATCCGTATTTATCAATAAGCCCAAACTTCGTACTGTTGCATGCCCAATATCAAAGTTAGGCCTCTTAACTAAAGATATACTAATATGGGTTTGTGTTAGAGTTAGATCACATCATTTATCTACTTGATTTCTTCAGAAGAAAAAAAAGAAATCAGTTATCTCCTTGCATTTAAATTTATCTGAAAGAATCTCAGAACGAATCAAATTATTTTCCAAATTAAATGTCAAACAATGCGAGAAGAAGCTGATCCCAATACTCAGCTGTCAAACGTTACCTACAAAACTGCTTCTTTAGACAAAATATTTTGGGCTTTACGGAAAGACCAGATTTATAGTAGAGATGTCTACGAAACGAAACAAGATGTCACGTGCTAGAATGAAAACATTACTTCAGCGTGAACTGAACATACATAAATGATACATGTTACATAGTAATAGTCAATATTATAGAACAAAAGACTTAATTTTTACGACATATGAATATGATAGAGCTATATAACAATTAAGATTCCCGAAAAGGTGGTTTCTTTGGTAGGTGAGAATTGATTCACCACAACACCAAAATCCTTACTTCTTGAAACTGAAAAATAAAATAAAAAATAAACCATACTTCCCTGGAAATAAATCTGCTGCGATCCTCTGGGATCGCAGGGTCCTGCGATTCTAATTCCAACCGTTTATATGTTTCGAGATTCGTGCACAAAAACTGACTTCTCCAAGAATTTCTGGGTTTCATCATTTGAATGGTTGGAATTAGAATCGCAGGGTCCTGTGATCCCTCAGAATCGCAGCAGATTCTCACCCTACTTCCCTAGTTGCGCTTCTTTCTTCACACGTGAGCTGTCAGACTCAGGAAACAAACGAATTCATATCACCGACGGTACCGTAATAGGGAATCTTTTACAATTACTTGACCTGGACCGTTCTTTTTAACTTGGCACGATCTCAAAGCCCAATAATACTGCCCCCTCAGTCAGCCCGAATCCCAAACCGGCTGAGAGTTAATCTCAAACTGTTAATAGCTAATTGTAAAAGAGATCTTTTACGGTACCGTCGAGGATATGGATCCGGAAACAAACATGTATCATACAATGGAGCTGTTGGCCCCCAGTTGAATCCTATCAAACTGCCTGGAATTCGTATCCTCTCAGGTCACCTGACTCAACACAATTGAATCGGACGGTCTAAAATTGTGTTGAGTCACTTAGCACGAATCTCAAAGCATAAATAATACTGACCCCCTACGTCATCCCGAGTAGGCACCGGCTGAGAGTAAATCTGGGCCATCCGTGTCAATTCTCTTGAGTCAGGTGCCTGGGAGGATACGGGTCCAAACTGCCTGATGAGTGCCCCGTGGCAACCATACACTATCCCTTCTCATAACTTCTTGTTACTTCACTCTTCTCCATTTTCTTTCGGAACGGATATACACACAATACATTCATGTCGAGGAAATCCCCCAATCAGAAAAGATGGCCAATGCGCGTACACCTCCATTTCATTCTTTAATTAGTGCATCTTCGTTTAGAAAATAACGGAGAAGTGACCTCGAGACAAATTGAGTATATCGATTGCACGAGCTAAATAAAGCGAAAGTCATATTTTACGGAGCTCTCATGCGAACTATACCCCTAATAAATATTGGTTAGTTCGAGATCGATCAGAGATGTTACTTTTCTTTCTTCTAAACAGACTAAACTACGTACTGAGAAAGAGAGATTCTTCACAGCCACTGTCAAACTTTTAATAAAACAGAGAGAGAGAGAGAGAGAGAGAGAGCATATGGGGGTGGAGTACCACTGTTGCGGAACTGGATTCTTTGTGCACATCGCTATGGTAATTTTACTGGTGCTATTCGCTGGGCTAATGTCCGGTCTAACGCTGGGGCTTATGTCGCTTAGTCTCGTCGATCTAGAGGTTCTCGCCAAGGCGGGACAGCCTCATATCCGGAAGAACGCTGGTTAGATATTGATTTTTAATTCATTTTGTCTTATTTTTGTTGCTCATATCATACCCATGAAAAGAAGCGTTCTTTTTCGTGGAGTCGCTCCCCTGTTTGGAGATGTGGGATGGGAATATGGTTAACCAAGCACATTACAGAATTTTGATCCCTGTTACGGATTGTGTAGCGAGTCGTTGAAACTTGAACCCTCAGGTTGTGCGCGGCTTATTAGAAGTGATGGTGCCCACTGTCAGCGACTCGCTCCGCTGAGTTTAGAGCTAAACATAACAAAGGATAAGGAACTGATCATTGAACACCTGTAACTGATGAATTTGTATCCTCTGCATTAACTCAAAAAATAATCTTTTGAGTTAATATTGTCCGATGCGCTTTAAAATCCGTATGAATTAGTCCGCAGGAATATTCAAAGACCCGTGTATTATAGACGGAGGCCGGATTGGCTCCGTTTAAAATTAGACGGCCGAAATTCATTAACTCAAAAGATGCTCTTTCGAGTTAATGCAGACGATGCAGACTCCTAACTGATCCACTAGTGGTCAACACATCAAGGCATAGATCGACCCAGTGTTGAACAGTGTCAGCATTTGACACATTTGACACAAGTTGCAAGTGCTGAGACTGTTGAACACTAGGTGTTAAATGCTTATGCTGTGTCTGTTTAGATCCGGACCGAATCAATATGGTCTGAGGTCAAATGTATGGGGCATATTTAATATTCGTTCAAATTCTGATTGAACAGTCCGGATCTAAACATAAATATTTTGTTACTCTAGGTGATATGAATTCGTTAGTCTACACCCCAAGTTCATTTTATCTGTAATAAAAAGTCTATGTGGAACCAGTGTGTGACTAATAAGGCTGTGAAGATAAAAAAGAAAAAAAACAGTAAGCTTTGTGTTAATCTGATTAACTTTGTTCCTGGAGTACTTTCTATTAACATAGGATTTTTTTTGTTTATTTATTTCTTCTTTACATTGGCAGCGAAAATATTGCCAATTATGAAACACCATCATCAGATACTATGTACTCTTCTTATTTGCAATGCCATTGCTATGGAGGTAATAAGCATACACTGCTCTTATTTGCTGTCGAACCACCTTTTAGATATACATCAAAATGATTCTGCAAAATAGGCCAGCTGCCGGCCCATGCCTATTTCATAACAAGGGTCAGTGTCATGTACGCCACAATGACACATCAAAATACCATGTAAAACAAGAGTTGGACTACGGTGTTTTGGGAAGTCCTTGGTTTATTTCTTGCTTTTATTTTGTGATTTCAAGGTTTAAAAAGTTAATCCGAACTGTTCAACACAAAATTTTACATTTTTTTATATATGTTTATTATTTTTTTAGATAGGTAGAAAATCACTATTTATTTATAGTTCATAATTTTTAGAAAAAAAAAACAATAAATTTATAAAAAAAAATGTAAAATTTGACCTCTAAACACATTTTATAATGGAAATCATGTTGAATAGTTTGGATTGATTTAGACTTTGAAAAAAATATATTTGAGCGGGAAGTAAAACATGTGTTTTCCGAAAACACCGTAGCCCACCTAAAACAGTATCTAGTTGATATGCATCTTTAACATGGGAAATATAAATTGCATGCCACCTCTTCATTATACCAACCAATACCACCCCTCTTCCCTTAATTTCATTTGTGTAGAGATAAAAGCAACCAAAGCTAGGAAATCTAACCCAAAATCTATTTATTTATAACTATGAAGATTGCAGACATTGAAAGTGTTGCCCTTATACAAGAACTAAATCTGTAAATCATCTATAGATGGTACAACGTATGCAAATATCTATGCAAATGGTATATTAATACAGACTTCCTCTGTGATATCGTTTCAGGCGCTTCCTATTTTCCTTGATAGTCTAGTTACAGCATGGGGCGCAATATTAATATCTGTCACATTGATACTTTTGTTCGGTGAGGTAATAACACATGGCCGCAAACCAAATTTGTTACTTGTCAAAATGGTGAGAATCTATATGTTTACGCTGATTATCTTTTACATAATTTGTTTTCTTGTACCAAAGATCATACCACAGGCGGTGTGCACAAGGTATGGGCTAGCGATTGGGGCAGCGTTGGTGCCAATTGTTCGTACCCTTGTCTTTGTTTGTTATCCCTTGGCTTACCCTATTAGCAAGGTCTTAATTTATTTTTTTATTATTTTTGTTGACATGCTTAAGATGCATATTTCTCTTAGGTAAGCAATTTTTGTTTTACTAACAACTTCAGTTGCTCTCAGTTGTTGGATTACCTGCTGGGACATGATCGTGTGCCTCTATTTCGCAGAGCAGAGCTTCAAACACTTGTTAAGCTTCATGGAAATGAGGTTAAGAGTTTTCTTTTGTTACTATCATCTGATTCCAATCTGGGTTTGCATACGAGTATGGCAATATGGGGCCAATGCAACCAATTATGCAATTAAGCCTTAATCTGACCAAATCTAGCCTTGGCCTCAATTTCTTAATTTAACTCTCATAGATGGATTGAAGCATTATTTAAGCATCAACCGTCCTTACTTATAATTATTTAACAATTACTGACACATTGTTTAACTAAACTGCAAAATGAATTCATAGATTAAACAAAAGTTTAACTTTTTATTCAAACTGGCAGAAATGCCTAAAACTGTCTTGTGAGTATCAGCTCTACATGGCAAATAATTTTTGTTCTTTATAATTGTTAGGCTGGTAGAGGAGGAGAACTAACTCTTGACGAAACAATGATAATTAATGGGGCGCTTGAATTAATAAAGAAGAAAGCTAAGGATGCCATGACGCTTCTATCTAAGACATTTGCAATTGACATCAATGCAAAGCTTGATAGGTTAGTCTCCATTTTGTTGTATTGCTTTTTATGTTGCTTAGTTGGACAAGGAGAGTCGATCAATGTTGAGTTTTTTTTAGGAACACGATCAATGTGTGATAATTGCACATTTCTTTGTCATAATAAGCAACAGGAGCATAATTGCACATTTCTTTCTTGCTTATAACAATGTGTGATCTTTTGGTATATTTTATAACACAGAAAGCTGATGCAAGAGATACTGGACAAAGGTCATAGCAGAGTCCCCGTTTATCACGAGGAAAAGACGAACATTATAGGATTAATTCTGGTATGCATATTGATTTCTTAAATAATTATTTTTATTAAATTAATTTTGTTTCAATATCTATTTGTAATAATTAGTCATATGGTATTTTAAAATTTCAGGTGAAGAATCTATTATCAATTAACCCTGATGATGAGGTTCCTGTGAGGAACGTTACTATTCGAAAGATTCCTCGGTAAGAAAGACATATACATTTTATTTATTCTTCCTGCTCGTGAAGGTATCGATCTTTGAACTGGAGCTAATGATTTAGCTAATTATATAAGTTCTACAAGTAAATTTTACTTCAACAATGTAAACAAACTTATTTTTTATAATTGGAAATAACAAGATGCAAAAATTGATAATACAGCCCCATTGTAATCTATATATTTGAAATGAAATCGATAGGTTTCCAGAAGACATGGGGTTGTATGCTATACTGAATGAGTTTCAAAAGGGGCACAGCCACATGGCAGTTGTAATGAGACAAAACAACACTGCAAAAGGAGCTACTGGTGGTAAGATTTAAACAAAAAATTGTGCATTTTAGAATCTCACATAATAAGTAGAAATTAAACCCCAAGGTGCAACTATCAATTTTCCAAAGATCAAGATAAGCAGTAATTAAACATATTCATCATTCTAATCGATCCCTAATATTCACTCCAAAGATATAAAGATTGAAATTGAGGGAGAGAAGCTGAGCAAAAAGTCGACTAAAAGTATAAAGACGATGCAGAGATGGAAGAGTTTCCCCAACTTAAACAGGCATAACCGAACGGCTAGTAGGACCAAGAAGTTGACCGGTGCCAAAACAGAGGTGCTGCAGCTGCATGATATGCCGTTGCCTGTACTGATTGAAGAGCACAAGGAGGCCATTGGCATCATCACCATGGAGGATGTCATTGAAGAAATACTCCAGGTTAATTTAATTTCTTTTACTTTATTTTTATTCAAAGATTAAATGGAAAGAGTCCATTTCTACAAGGAAGTGTTATAAGTCCATTTCCAAGTTGTCGTTTTTAAAGGCAAGTAACAGAAAAGTTGGAAGTAGAACCTTTTTTGTTACAAAATTATTTTGTTCACCTTTTGTTTTTTGGAAGTAGAATTTCTTTTGTTAAGGAATTCTTTTGTTCGGCTTTTTTTTTGGAAGATGAAATTGATTTTTCATGTGTACTACTATTAATAACTTAAAAGAAAGATATGCAAATTGATTCCTTTAATTCTATAAACTTATTTAGAAAAGTAAAGATTGTGACAAAATTGATTTTGGGCAACCGTAGCACAGCCATATGTGTGCGGTTACAGGGCTAAATTTTTATTTCCATATTTATATCAACTAAAGATATTCTAGCCCATGATCACTTGACACCTAATTTCCTATGCCAAAGGCTTAA